>LUCM01010091.1:0-19323 GCA_008360955.1 Fasciolopsis buskii
AATTGGCAAAATTGCTCTTAAAAGTAGATCAATAGACGGGCAGAATATGTGGTTAGCAGCATAAAGAACTTTAAAATAGATCCAGGCGGGAGCTGAAAATGTGATGGTCCAGGCTTGAACTAATTGTTGACAGAGGGGTCGGTGAGGGATGAGGTCAGCGGTTAACGGTCAAAATAATGTAGGGAATATTTTCAACAAGGAAAGCGGTTTTATTCATGCTAAAAATACTAAAATAACACCCTGAATTGCAAAAGACAACAGCGAGCACAGCTCACTGCGAGGAACGTTTGTTCTGCTTTCTGTGGAATCCTATCGTCCCACCTTTTTTAGCTCCGTGTCATCGCGGTCTGTTCTCCGCCTCGTTGGCACCAGCACATTATTTGCATTCTCCCGCACTCCGTAAATGTCTCCATGCACGCACTTTTTGGTAGGTTTTCTCTTTGTTTCTCTACCCTACCACTAAATGCAACCTTTTCTTGCGAACCGCGTTTGCCGGAAAACGCCAACAGGATATGATGTATGTCGCCTAATGTTTCTCCATTTGTCCTGTACGGAATTACCCCGTCTTGTAAGATCCAAATGGTGGCCCCAGCTGCTGCATTGTTCTTCTGTTAGTCCGCCAAAACTTTTGAGTGAACATGTATGAGACCATCAGTTGACCATGAACTGTACTATCCAATTGTCCTTTCCCTCTAAGGAGTGTTATTTCAGCAAGATCCACCTCGTCCGGTGGCTTCGTTTGAACTAATTTCATTAGAATGTGAGCATGACTCAACCTCCAATTTTTCGGTCGGTAAACAAGCTGAAGTCATATAACACGCCCCGTAATTTCAATAATTTATTAACTAAACCACTGCTTGAGACCCTAGTGGACCAGACATTTTGCCGGGGTTCTACAGCAATTCTTGAGAGCTTTTTAGGTCCACCTAAATCACTATCCTGCACATTGGCTATTTTTGTAGGCGATCGCTTCCACCGTTTTTGTTTGTCTCTTATTACTAATTTGTGACTTACCACAAGGTTCATGGTACCGGCCTATGCGCGGCACCGGCCGCAACATCGTCGACACAGTTTGGGTCTATAATATCCAGCCTATGCTTCCGCTGAACCAGAGTGGTAGCTGCTCCGAAGTCTGAAACTAGCCATACTCGGATTCATTTGCTGTCTCCTGTAGGCCCGTGGTATCTGCTGGCCGGAGGGCTAGGGCCAAACGAAGACACACAGAAGTCTCGGATACTGACACACACGTCCCGCCGTCCTCTACTCCGTTTCGATGGGGAATGTTTCTTTAAATTTATCTACCGGGTCACAAATTTACTCTTTCTCATGCAGCCATTGTAATGTGGTTGGCTGCTACTAAGTGACTATTCGTAACCTGATTCTCAAGACTATTGGGGACAAAGATGACGTTCGCAGCTTGTATGCTAGCTCCTAGGACAATTTTATTGGGCCAGGAGACCGCCTATGTAACAGGATGCAATTGGAAACCTGCCAATGCAAGTAATTTAATCACTCGCTGACGCAACTCCCCCTATCTTGACTTAGCCACATGAATACCCTTCGTTAGAGGTACTGGTCTCCGCTTACCACGGTATCGGTGGTGTTGACCTTCCTGAGCATTTCGTTTGAAAACTTTGGTGTTGCCGCCCTCAGATCTTACAGATCAGCGATCTCCCAGATATTTTAATTTTAATGTTCTTTTTTCCCTTTTAGCTATACACCACTTCGTTTACTTATCTCTTGCTGACATTGGCCGAGGGCAATCATTTTTATCGCATACATTATACCTATAATCTGCTGGACAATTTCATGAACACGGCAGCCAATCGGAAAAATCCCAAAGCACTCGCCACCTTTCCCGCATGGCGTCAAGCAACCGTTTGCTCCGGTTCCCCTGAACCCACCACTGTCAAAAACTGCTGCAGAACATAGAGCGTCACAAAATATGTCTAACTCGCCAGCACTAAGAAGTGTAGGCAGAGGTGGCTAGCATTTCCCCCCGGCCAATACCTTCCCTACGTATGAACAAGTCTCCCAATCCACAACGCTAGACCGTTTCCATCAGGACCCTTTTTCCTAGTTAGCTTCTTGCCTTAGCTTCTTTCAACCCTTACTACCCTAAGCATATCCCAGTTCGCTCCTCAGATATAGCCCAGCAAGAGTAGGCAAACGTGACACCGTTTCTGCTTCCAATAACACCAGTGAGGTTGTGTCATCCGTAGACCCACACTCCTCAAAGACTTCCGTTAGAGCCAACTTCTTTATTGTTAGATATTCGTCACTATGGAATAAACTCCCACATCACCCGCGCATTCTGTCACCTTTATCTATGGCATTTAAAAACGAAGTACATAAAGTAGTTACTGTACCCTTTCTCATTAATCTATACCACCCATACTCACTTCAGAATCGAGTATATGAAACTGGATTGGGCTTCCAAAAAACGCATTAATGTCACCTTTTTGTTCATTGCGGAAAAGAAAGTAAATCTCCCTACTAATGTCACTAGGAATCTATCTAGTCTCTTCCACTTCAAGCACAGCTTCGACACCAGCGCATGCTACTTTGTACGTGCAGTTCCACGTCAGATGCTTGTCACCGTTTCTCTGCCTGAAAAATGGTAGCTGTCGCTAAATGGTTTGGCTTCCTATCCATAAACCTTATCGTTTTAACTGAGTATAGGGTAGCTCACCTATAGCTCTCTCCCACCCACTCACTTTACTAATCCCAACACCGTCGCCAACACGGTGAGGCAACCATAACCTGCAACTGTCATCTAAAAAAATAAAAACAAAAACATTCGCTATCACCCGCACCCTCACTTTTCATTAACTCTTCACTTCATGCAAATGACCGGCCTGTAGAACTCACCTTGTTTCGGATGAACCCGAACGATATCCTCCAGACGAAATAAGGCAAGCTTCTTGGATTCATTTTTTATCATGCCTCATCGATATCTATCTATTTTGGCCAATTCAGACTTCAAACCATCGCCGCGAATATAGAGTCCTATGTGTTATCATCTCTCCTCATAGTGACCGTTTACATCAACCATACCCAATTGCACCTGATCATTTCTTGTTTCGAAAGGCATGGCCCCCTGGAGCGACAAATAATCCTTGATTACGAAGTGGAACTTAGTCAATCCGTAGTGCATCCATTTTTGTAGTTCGATCATCAGCAGCAGTTACTCCCTGTCCGTCCTATTAAATACCGGCTCATTCTCCTTACTCACAGTGTTGACGATCCTACCAAATACCGGTTCAATCTGTTTACTCATAGCGCAGATAATCCACACGTTAGACTAGCCAGCCCACCTATTTAAATATGTATATGCATATAAAATAGAAAACCCGGATTCCTCAGTCACCGTCCATATATTATGAATTGCTTTATGCGCCCTAGTAACTTCCTTCTCTGAGCTACTTGTAAGATTGATCGCTTCTTAATCTGCAGCTGGCAGCTAGGCCAGACTGCCTTCAGCCTTTTTTCTCCCTTCCAGGCCTTATAGTCATGTTTGGACAGAAAAAAATTCACCAATGCTCTGGCGATTATCCGATCCCGGAAAGACGATGTATCCTTTACCATACCATGCTCAAATTCCTTCCACCAAACCACGAATGCACCGGCGTTACCACAGTAGTGCGGGGCGCGGTCATATCCACTACGTCGGCCGGCGCACATCGGGCGGGCAGCTAGGCTGCAGCGGTGTGCGGGTGCAACTAGGTTGGCGGATTACGCCTCCTGCGTTCACCCTCAAACGGTGCTTTCAGGTTGGGTGGCCAGCACTCGGTCAGCCCCACCCATTAGCACTGCTGTGGTAAACAGCACTGTAGCTCATAAGTTCACGTGCACCACCTTGTACTGGCTTCCTCTTGCTCCTTCCCAATATTCTTCTGTCAAATCCAAACAAAACGGACTCACGAATGAAAAGCATTTTTATTAGCATCTGATATAAACTGACGTTTACAATGCATATTGACATCCGAAAACAGTTGGAGACCGTCGTTTTCCATCAACCTCTATTCTGATCTGCGGAATTCGGCAATAGACCAATGCTCCTGGTAACAGTTCTCCACACGAGTCCACGAGACGTCGCCTCGTTTGATTCAGGTTCTCCTTCTTTTCCAACGCCACCTTCATCTCTGGACCAGGCTGAAATTTATGAACCAAAATTTGCTCGAAGCAAACTTCATGTGTGAGTATTACGATCTCACAACTCCCGTCCATTGTCGTTGCTTTCCCTGCCTAACGGACTGTGCTTCCAGAATTTTGCAGTTTTATACTGCCTTTTTGATATCCAGTCTGGTTTTCACTCATCTCCATCCCGTCGTCACATCCATAATGAATCTCATCTTCACCATACAACTCTCTTGATTTTCGAGGATCCCGGCCAACTGGCGGCGACAGTCATTGCCATCCAGCCATATTTTGTGCCCGCGATACGCAGCTTTGCTGCATTCAAACATAGTATCACTCGCAGTGCAAGACCGGAAATCAGTCACAGAAAAATCTTTGCGAACCATTATCTAACTCTGGTTTGAAACTCGAAAAACCGTGCTCGGGAAATCACATTGCCTGTTATGATCTTGTGAGCGAAACCACATTGCATCTTATGTTTGGTTTCCGTTTTCCATTTCTTCAGTTTGCCTTCTTGACCCAATTTTGATCTTGCCTTCCTAATGCCTCTCGCAAATCGAGAAATATACATTATTATTTTTGTTATAGTCACTGCTGCCCCCGGCCGAATCTTTCTTTGAGGCTGAATGTAATGGAGACCAACTAATTTTCCTTGGTCCGACTATTAAACGCTTACAAGCTTCTCTGCTCAATTCACCCGACGGGTCATTTGCCGTTGATTTTTAGACCATAAATTTGAGCCATTTTTCCACTTTAGGTAGACGCCTCTTCACTTTCCTCCTCCGATTGGCATATCTGTTATTGGTAATTTACAACATTGCCAAACTGAGCTGGCTTACGGCGAAGACAGATTTTGCGGCCCTAGTTTACCAAAACACTCATCGAATCAACTTGAGGCTCATTCGTTCTCTATTGAAACAAAACGATGTCCCTTCAGGTAAAATTATTTATATATAAGGGTTAAAGCTTCCTGTAAAACTAAGGGAAGCTTATATGATGACTTCCTTTAAAACTTCGAGTCGGCGAGAAGCCGAGCTTGACCCGCCGTGTTCTCTCTCAGTGTCGTAGACTCTTCCGGACTACCTTCGCCAATTTTATTAGAAACGTCGCTTCATAATAAGTGAAATGAACATTCTCCTTTTTCGTAACCTCGTCAATTTTCAATTTCTCGCCGAGCACTGGGAAGCGGGTTAAAGATCAAACCCCGGCCAATGGCATACCAATTGTTAGTTAATAATACCTCATGAAATTTTTCTAAACCCAACCCAGAGGGGGCTGCCGAGTTTTTGTTGGAGAATAATTATTAAATACACCTTGTCAGGATGCGAAATCCAGGACCATCCATGATGCCTTATGGCTCAGTTGCGAGTGGCAACAGAGGTCTCTCGATTGAATGTGGCTGTTGTCCCTGTTTTCGTTCGGGTGATCTTTTGATGTTAACTGAAATATCTAGTACTATTTATGGCCTGCAATGTTCCGAAGAGGTTGCGGGAGACTTCCATGGGCTCGGCGCTGTTGATCCATGCCCTCTGCTTACAGTTACTCACTCTCTTTCCATGAAGGTATTGACCGATGAGGTTGAACTTAACGCGTAAGAGATTCAAAAGGGTGTTTTAAAATCCTCGACCCGAGATAGCCTACAGGCACGAATCACGTCCACACCTCCATTAATGCAATTTACCTGGTTTTGATTGTCCATCGGTTGGCAGCTCATTCTGAATGACTCTTCTAAGTTGCTACCAACCACTGAATTTGAGGCCATATATTAGACCTGACTATAACTCTTTCCCTCTCTAGTACCGCAGCTCCAAGTGGAACTTTTGTTTTCTAGGGCGAGAAGCCATGTTTCAACCTACGAAAGTATCTTGTTGCCACTGCCCTGTTCATGCTCCGGCATGCCTCAGAGCTATATAAATGCGATCGACTAAATTGCGGCTTGTTTAACCCCAGCGAGGCTTTCTTAGCGCCAGAGACCTCGTCGTGGCTGCGATTAAAATGCCCGGCAAGAACTCCGGAGATGTTAATGGACAATAAAACAAAAAGCACTAGCTGCAAGCCTTGGACCAGCCCAGTCAGATCGCAGTGTTAGTAAAGTGTTTTTAACGAAATACCACTCCTTCCATATCCTCATTCACTCACGATGCATATTTCCTGCGCAACCACACTTGTTTAAACAAATGAGTATGGGAGTACACGTGCACTCTTCGGTTTCTTTGTATCCTCTGTGAAAAATGACACCAACCCAGTTTCTCTATGTTTACCCTGCTCGCCTGCAGAGTCCTCCTGAACGGCCGTTTTTCTCTCGCTGTAAATAGTTCGTATGTTGTCAAAAACCAAAAGCTGGTTACCCCTGTGTACCTAACTCATTACCTCCGGCCTTCTCCTTTGGTGAACTGATAATCCCAGTTTCATTGGCAAACGGGTTCTGTTGGTTCCTCCAATTCCACACATATCTGTTACAGTAGAAACCTCTGTCACTAGCGCCTTTCGCAAAAGGCACACGCTCCGACCTTAACAATTACCTTCTAATCATTAAAATCCTTTAGTCTATTGATCTATGAAATGTTGAATTCAGGACTGCATCGTCACTTACCCCTGAAATACTAGTATATAAACCCTGGTAGGCCGGTTTTCCTTAAAGATAAACCTTGCGTCATTTTTATAACTGAATGTTTGAACCTTATCACATTGTTGGTGTAAATCGGGAAATCAGCTGCGATGATCATTTTGGACAGGACAAATGCTTCTTCCCGAGCGTTTGGTCGTACGTTGGTATAAAAATGTAATCCTACGGAAGTGCAGATTCAAAACTATCATGACTTATCACATACCTAGGCTAGAAATGAACGAACCAGCGGCGCAATCCAAGTCAGCCTTATGGGCCTGCTATTTGCTTTGACGGTAGTTTGCCTAAACCTTTCCCCTGAAGCCTTAAGCTCTGCCACTATTACCATATCACAGGACCTGGCGTCGATAAAAAATGGGCCAACGGATGGATGGTGAAACTCATTGCTGTAAAATGTATTTTAGGCAATGGATGTCCCGTTTCCACAGAAAAATTTAAATTCGGCAACAAAATTACCTTTATCAAGTGTTCCCTTAAGAACTAAGTTAAAATTAATATTGTACTTTCTGTATCTCGGATTATGCTTTCACAAAATTTCGGGAAGCAAATAATTTAGCGAGGCTGATACACGTAGTGTTTGAGTTGAAGCAAAGTAAACTGCATCTTTTCTAAACTCAGTTTTGGCCAGCCCTGGAGTAATGCGTTCAAGTCTGACCCAACAAGAAGCACTACGACGGAGTGGAAATGGAAAATTTCCAGCTTGCCTTAACCAAAGATCTGGCTGGCTTATTGTATAAGCCAGTTACTGAATTTAGAACCATTTTAGCCTCTGCCGCTTTCAATAATATTATGGCAAGCTGCTGCTGTCTGTGCCCCGGCGTAAGGTACCCACCTCCATAATCCCTCCTTAATACCGTGTTTACTATTCGTTTTTTAGTTACTTGGACAGCTGATATTATAATCTTTTGATAACAGTTTACCATTACGAGGTAGATTTCCAGAAAAGGAGCATTTTGGTACTGTCAGCTGTAAACTTTAAAAAAGTGGTTTGAATAACAGTTAGCGCACCCATTCTGGTTAATTTGCATCGTCTATACTGAAATGAAACTAAAGAATAGGGAATGGGATTTAGGTTCTGAAAACATATTGGTGTCAGCAATTTGATTCTCGCAATAAAAAATAGCGATTTCATTTTCCAAAGGACCACAAAAAGGGTATCAGCGGCATTTTCGTGGCCTTATCTTGGTTTCTTACGCTTTATCAATATACCTCTCTTTATATGAATAATCTTTGATCAGTTCCGCCTTCTTAATTTTGATAAGCCTTAATTATTTGAGCCGGCCAAATCTAAGTTTACAACTCTGATTCTCCTTTCTCATCATCAATTCAGGGGACTTCAGTTCATTTCCGGCCGTTCAGACATTATATTTGCCGTCACCATTGACTACCATAAATATCTTTGTTACTTTCCTCTCTCAGTTATCACAGATCTACGTCGCCAACCACTCCATTTCGCTCACTCGGAATCTTAAGGTAATCGTCTAGCAATGCAACCTGTGACCTGCCTGTGTGAACATTCCAGTCGGCTTTACAGTATTACTGCAAGCAAGTTTAAAAAAATAGATCGCACTGTTCCTATTGATCCGCTGCCTCATCGACTATGGTCAACGCGGTTTTCTTGAGATAGAACCGCGCGACAGGTAAACAGACGTTTTAAGGCCGGTCTCGGAGGCCACCAACAACAGCAATCCCTTGACAGCAATGGCCCTTGACTTCATCACTGCAAACTATCGGCGATAGCCGGGAGCTATGACCTCGCTGGTTTTCTTCATATCCGGCTTCCTGCAAAAAGTTATCTGAGTGAACGGAATTCTTTCAACACTCTGTTCAGTAAACAGACTGTCATTCAAGGAAATGTTTTTGGTTCACCAAATTTATAATGCACATCGATGATGTCTTTTGCGTTATCAATCACGGCACACCATTCCAGTTTGCAAGAGGTAAAAAGGCCTCATATAGCTTTCACTATTCAGCTCTCACCACCAAAGACATTAAGTTACGCGACCCACTACCTCTTGACTATTAAAAAATCAAATGGGCGAAGAAAATATCAGATGACAACGAGCATGACGTCAAGTGCCATATCCCATTTAGAATTTAGAGGGTTTATGGGCAAATGGTCACCCTGCTGCCCGAAGCTCAAGATTTGGGATTGGGGTGTCAATGCACTGTGCTAATTTGAACACACACCCACTAAATTTGCAAAGGATTTGACGATGATGGGTCTATCTAGAGAACATTCAGTAACTTCCAGAGAAAACGTATAGTAGTAAACTCCGCATTAAAGCTAAAAACTTAATAGTGTTTTATCCCATGTTCCAACATGAGACAGTGAGACATGCGAGATAGTGAATGTCCAACGGGCATTCGTCAAACGACTTAGAGGATACTCTTTCACTCATAAAAATATGAAGGATAAAATATTCTTAAACGTTTACCCTTTTTGGCTTCGCCGCGTGATTTGTAATTAGCGATTCAACTGGCTACTTTTCACCCCAGATACGAATGAATTCGTACTAGGTCCTTCGAAGGAGAAAATATTTATTCTCTATCGTAATTTCCAGGGTTGGTATAAAACCGGATTTTTACATTAAAAGGCTCTATGTGGAAAATTCTATCACAACAGTTCAAGCACCTTCATTCTTAATCCTTTATTTTCAAAAGCGTTATCAGCAATTTACAAACTGCGCAAAACTGGACACTTGTGCTGGACATACGCTTTTGACCCAGATTATTGTATACCACGGCATAGTTTTACATGGATGGACTCCGCCGGGATTCCCTAAAATCCTTCAATTGGCCAAAGTCCAAGTAACCAAGCAGCCCAGTGTTCAAACCCCGAATTGCTTCCCCTCCCAACTAGCCACTTGTAGGCATTCCCGCTGCTCTATGTGAGTTCCACAACTGCTTAAATTAAACACCGCATTTAAGATGGAATTAAATCATCGTAATCTCGCAAGCTGATTCAATGGTCAAGCTTATATATTATTAACTTGCATGTCTGTTTAAATGGGACTGTTTACACAGGTTTATTTGAATTCCCCGCAACCTTCTCAATGGTCTATTATTAGCACCAGTGACACACTTGACTGCAATCCAAATCGAGCCTAATCTGTATCTCGATATATTTTACCTCAGCACGTTGCACTTGTGGTCTTTTCGTGCGGCGAAGCAGAAGTCAGGAGTGAAAGCTATGCTTCTGCCGCAGGATGCCACCCGCAAGCCCAAAAGAAAGCTTCTCTTCTTAACCCAGTTTTCTCGTTTGACCGGTCTTTCCCCTCAACTGCCTTTTTGGTTCCTTTCGGCGGTCCCTCTTGATGACTGGGAGGCCCAAATTTCCCTGGCAAAAAACTGACCTACATCCCCACCCTGCAACGCTTAACCACCCCAGCATATCCAAATCTGTGGCCAAATTTTCATTTTGTCTATTCACCATGACATCAGCTGCAACATATTCCAGACTTCTTACTTTCTCTTTCGCTCTAGTTCTTATTCAGGTCTGACAAAGATCACTCCTCTTTTTCACGGGCTAACAGAAGCTAGAGGTAGAACACAATTTATTGTCGACAATTCCCAGCCTAGCCTTTGCATCGGATACCCATCTCTTTCAGTAGGCTGCTGGCTAGATCTGGCGCTCCAGTGACGGCCCGTTCAACTCGAAGACAACCCAAACCACGCCAGTGACGGTTTTGGGTACCTCATATCAAATGAACAATTACGGCTGGCCAAAACATTGTCATTGATACCATTCGAATGCCGTGCAATTCCTCAATTTCCACACCCCGGGCTGCCATGAAAGACTGAAATCTCCGACAGTAAAGAGGACAACACGCAGGTCCTTCATGACACTTGTAGCTAAGGCTTGATTGTAATTCTTACAGGAGCTCATCTTCCTTTCGTAACACATCCTTATCCAGTCCGCTCCCAGCCGTATGAGTTCAGTGATCAATCTTGTGGGTTTCTATGTCTCTCGGTTAAAAAATTTTCATAAAATTTCATTCCTTAAATAGTCTGGTGCAACCTCCCACCGCCGGTCAACTTCCCCACTTGGTAACCCTCTGATGGCCTCAGCCCCCATCCTGATAATTGATGTACATTGTTGTTTCATTAACAAAGGAAGCAAAATTTAAATGAAAAAATAACCCTGAGTGTTTACCTCGACCTTATCTTCAGCAGTGTATTGGCTCTTTAAAGTTGTTAGTTATCACTCTCCCATCTACCTCATATGATGCACATTCTGGTTTGGACTCATCTTAAATTCTTTATGACATCCACATTGATCTTTATCCTTACCATTTAACTCTCCCGAGCTCTGAGGAACTCAGCCATGTGGCGATGCTCGTCATCGCTTTGCAGCTAAATTTTGCGGACGCGATACTCAACTTTGATTCAGTTAAACGAAGAATGGTTGCTTACGCCGCATAGCACAGATATGCAGGCGTGGCTCAGTAATCTTCAACGCGGTATCTTTCTTTCATTAACGAGTGCCGCCTGGAACGTGATAATGTAGACTGGCTCGTTGCGTAAGCAAATCAATACGTCTGTGTGAAGAGGAAAATTTGCTTCTTAATTGAACTGGGCTGGATACCCAAGGAAAAAAATCTATCAGATTCGAATAAGCAGGTGAATGGGGATCAAGAAGGGCAGGTAGGGAGACTAAAAGAACGTCAAATGTGTCCTCTGATGGAATTTTTGAGAAGACAGAAACTATTTCCGGCAAATACCTGGCATAGCGGCGTGATACTTTATTTTGTAGCTGTAAGAAAACGGCAGAGAAATTCATTACGAAAGGATCCAGGAATGAAAAGACCGATATAGGGAGGATTTATCATTACAGTAAGCGGTGTTTTTGGATGAGACCTAAGATTTGGAGACCTTATCCAATAACAGTTAATATCCTAAGTCAGTTTTGTACGCCGTAGTCTACGATCGATACGTGCCCTTTGTACGACTGAAGGTTGATACAGTCAAAAGTCTGCGGAGTTCGGTTTTGGAGGCTATTTTAGACAATGACAGGAGAGGTAACTGTTGGGGTGTTGAGTTTCATAGGAGAATAAAACTAAAAGATTTTGCTCCAATGCCTGTTCTTCTCATGGCAGCTGTGACGGCGAGTTTAATGTTTCAAAGGGAGTTGGGAGCTTGATTTCTAAACTGAGGGTTTGAAGTGCAACCGTTACCGTTGATGATACTATTAAACAATAGAATTATAAATTTCATTTCGAATAACGAAGCCACAGAGATTCAAGATTTGACATGTTTTATTTCAACTTGCTTTCGACGAAATGCCTACAAACGTATTTGTAAATGCATGGTGAGCGTTTTCTTTTGCAAGTCTGTCTCAATGAATCATGCCAGAACAGATTAGAGAGCAAAGCTCTAGAAGAGTTCTGGTGTGTGTTTTGAAGGGCTCAGTTTAACTGGGTCTAGCTTAAGTACAGTAGGAGGCAATCCAAATATTTTATTAGCTCTCGCTACCTGAGTAGTTGCGTGTTCCGAAAAGCTGAAGATGCAGGAGTAGTTCAAGCCCAGGTTTCGAGTCTTAATGCTGTTGGCGATGAATTCACCACCAAATTTAAGCACCCCTGTGGATAAAATGTACTTGTAGCACGGGGCGCAGTTGCTTCAGCAGAAAACTCCATTGTCCATCCGTTGGCAAAAGGGCTGAGTGATAATAGGCTTTGGGTTATTTTGGTGAAAATAGAGCCTAGAGCCTCAGGCTGAAAGTGCAAACGATTTTGATGTCATTCTCGAATAAGAAGGGAACGCCGTTGCGGATAACGTTGAGGACATCATTTACGTACAAAAGAAACGACAGAGGGCCTAGTGCGCTGCCTTCGATTACGCCACTGGTTGCTGGTCTGGGGTGAGGGTCGGAACCATTGCCTTCCACTACTTGATTTCTAAATAAAATATAGGAGGTTGACGATAAGAGCAAAGGGTAGGTATCTGCTATGTACCAGTGGGAGCAAAAAACGGACACAAAACACAAGTCTAAGTCCTCTGAGACTATGAGCACAATCACAAATTGAGCACAACACTGACTAAAT
The DNA here is from genome assembly GCA_008360955.1 of Fasciolopsis buskii. Lineage (NCBI taxonomy): Eukaryota > Metazoa > Platyhelminthes > Trematoda > Plagiorchiida > Fasciolidae > Fasciolopsis > Fasciolopsis buskii. The sequence continues at coordinate 12,814 of LUCM01010091.1, forward strand.
GCATAGGGTTTGACACTGACCCGTAATCGCACAATGGTTAACCCGATACTGGAACCACAGTATAAGACGCGCACAATTCAAGCTGGGTTTCTACTAGCTGAACACAGAAGACAGAGCCCCACGAGTAACGTGCATTGACACAGCACGACGGCCAAAGCGGTGAGCCGGAAGAACATGTCTTTAAGCTCGGGTCACCACCACTTATACAGTCTTAGGCCGGTTTGCGCGTCGGACCTTGGGAAATAATGCGAAAGTTATAAAGCTGACCATTCGGCGTGCAGCAATGGAGGGCATGGCGATAATTTTAATGAAAGGTGAAACCGAAAGTAGCGGAGAAACAAGAAGACGATACAGTTTTAAGAAAAGGTAATCACAAAAATAGAATTCTTATAAAAGATTAGAGCGAGCTGCGGCCTTCTCTCCGAAGATACCGAGTAGGATTCCATCTTCTTGAACAACAAACGGTGGGACTTTCTCTCAATGGCCTTTGTCATGTTAAGATAGATTGTCTTTGCCTATTTTCAGGCATTGGCAGCCGTTGTGATCGCTTTGGGACATTTAGTCACACACGCATTGGAAGACATATTTCGGAGGAAATCACGGTGACTAGTGGTGACAAGTTTGTGGCACAAGATGTGTCATGGGCGGCTTTTCAATCAAATTTTTCCAGGATTCTATAGACATTCAGGGTGCTATCGATCGATCTATGATTGGCTGGGTCAGATTTTGTGCCGTTTTATGTATGCGGATTGTAATAAACGTTTTCCATTGGGAGGGAAAGGCACCAAATTAATTAGAGAAGTTGCATATTTGCCAACGGCATCAAAGCGTCTCCCACACTTAGTGTGAAGTTAGCTGGAGTTAATGAGTCTGGTCCAGGTTGGTAGCTGAATCCTGTTTTTTCCATTAACGGAGCAATGACATTTAGTAAGAAAGAGACCGTTGAGAATTTTCCGGAGGTCTAGCATGGTGGACACGAGGTCGGAAGGTTACTGTCAGTTGTTGGAAATGAGGCAAGGAATCTGCGAAATGCTTTGGCAATTTCATGAAGGTTGTTAGGGTAATTGTTATTAAAGATGAGGTGGTGGATTTGAATAGCCTAGGGCCTGGTGTAGCCGGCTTATGATTTAGGCAGTTGCGCTAGAGCTGCTCGTGGTTGAGAATAAGCAGCTCAAGTGCTTTTCATGGGAGTTTATTATTGCATCTGATTGCTTTGACAGGCGATTGAGTCGCAGAAATAAAAGAAACTCCCTGGTTCCAAGAAACATTTTCTGAAATTTGGCAACTTTGCAGCTTAGTCGATCACGACTGTTCATTTATGTGGGCATCGAGTAAGTCTGTACCGGTGAGAAGCTCCCAAGGCATTTGTGCAGGAGTGAAACAAGCTTGTCTTTTGCCATTTGCAACTCAATTGCTAGGACGAAGGAGTCCAGATGACAACTGCGCAGCAAAGTTGGCAGGCAACCCAAGTTTGCCCTAAATTAGGTCCCAGGCATTGGAGATGGGGTGCTACTTTGGTATGAATATGCAGCTGACGGACAAGTGATCACATCCAGTGAAGTGACTTTTAATGGAAGCGCGGGCATGCGTAAACCCAAATGTCTAGGATATTTCTGTTTCATTTCCGGTTGTCTACGTGCTTTATTCTTCCTCCTTGCTGAATATTGGCAACGGAACGGGGCGAGAAGTGAGCGGCAGTGAAGGTTTACCTGGAGCGTTGAAGAAGCCTGTCAAGACTTTCAGACCCAGCAAGTTGAAAGTGCAGCGCCTCAGATATGAGTAAGACCGTTCCGAAAAAAGCCTGGTGGGTGGTTCACACACTCCACCATATGGTTTTACTGCCAACGTCAGCCCTAAGAAATAAGGCATCTGGGATGCAATTTAAGTGAGAGTCTTGGAACAATAAAGCTGGTATTAAATTGTGGACATATACAAACTGGCCGCCCCCACGACGTAATGGGCGACTTTTTCTGAATGGCTGATATCCAGGGACGGCAACCGCATCATCCGGAGTGACACCATGGAGCCAAGTATTGGCGATTGACGAAAAGTCATAAATAAAGGAGAGCGCTAACAGACGAGTAGCCTACATTTTCCTTAGTGCGGAAGGAATATCTAGTAGAAACAGCAACAATTGTTGGGATCATTTTGACTTTCAATCAATTATTATCGATTCTGCTTCTCACTTGCGAGCTTTCTTATTTGGGCGGGTGTGGCATCGTTTAAGTGATGGAATGTTGGCCCAGGGAAAAATGATGGTACATCGGCAAATAGTAGAATAATAGAGTAAGGTAAATCACCGTCATTATATTCAGCCTCAGAGGAAGATGCTGTCATAGGCAACAGTGGCAGTAGCATCTTTTGATTGGCTGTCATGGGCAGGGGAGTTAGGTGCAGTGGCGTTGAAATTTATACAACCTAGTCGTTGCAGTAGTTTTTACAGGCAGGTTTTATGGCGGCAAAAAGATCAATCTACTGGTGTAGGGACGGTAGTTCCCAAGAAAAAGATGGTCGGTGTAGAAAAATGCACCAGGAAATGGCGATGACCGATTGAGGTAGGCCGTGAGAGTACTAGTGTATCGGTGGTTGGCAGTTATGGAGGAGCATTAGGTAAAATGATTCGAGGTGGATCGCGAGAAACCGGTGGGTGGACTGCCAATAAAGTACCCTAAGGGAGGGAATGTATGACGTTGGGCTTCCGAAGATGGAGCTTGAGGTCAATAGGTGTCGACCATAGGTAAGCAGTTAGTGTTGTAATAGGGAGTAAGGACCTCTAAGGGGAAGGTAGGCAGGGAGGTTTTGGGCAATAACTCATCTAGCTAATCGGCTCTAGACTTTCCCGGATAAAGATTTGGTTCAGAAGAGTTGCTCCAGTGGTCCTAATCCGGGCGAGTGTGCCCGACCTGGGTGGTAGTTTCTCCGAGGCCCCATGAGGGCCCTCATATGAATATTCGGGTAGCGGCACAGAGATAGTCTTAGGGAGAGAAATACTGAGGTGGTTTGTCTAAAGGGGTAGGCTCTAGGGTAATGTAGAAATAATTCGGGTTCGGGTGGAGGCGTTGGGTTTGGAGCCTGCGGGGATTAAAGAGCTGGAATATTTCGGCTTCGAGACAACAGGGATTTTGCTTCGGTGTGTTGACACCAAAGGATCTGACAATTCAGGAGACTGCCAGATTGACCTATCCCACAAGTTGGCCGGCAAATTGGGGTTAATATTAGAGGAATGGAGTAAGTTTCAAGATCCCCAGTTGGAGGCCTATTGAGGTAACATCAGGTTGGTTTTTTTGCTCGGTGGTTGTGTCGGAGACAGTGAAATGATCAGATCCTGGTCCACTGCAGTTGACTGCTACGAGGATCTTAGGCAAAGGTGCTATAGAACCTATTAAGGGACTCAAGGTTGGGGTGGTGAGATTGTTTGAGGCTGTGGCTATACGGGTGCCACAGGATTTATTTTCGATCCTCGAAATATCTCCGTTTGCAGGGGAGGTCTTTCGGCAAATATTTTAAATTTTGTAAATGGGGTGTTTTGGCAACAACTTCACAATTATTCATAGACACTTTTCAGCCGTAGATTCATGGAAAAATAGGAAAAGTATGCAACACTGGTGGCGTTGCGACTTTTCCTCAATCTGATGGAATCACACTTGTGATGAGCTATGCCACAGGCGTTCAGGATGCCCGAAGCAGCCAATTCTATGGGCGGATGATCGGGAACATTACGAAAGATGGTGATTTCATATGTTGCTTTGCGTTTTAAAGCTTCCGTGTTGTCTGAGTCCAAAACGCCACCTGCGGCTCTAAGAGTTGGAGGAGCTCAGGGGATTCAAGGTATTGACCAATGCGGATGAATGCAAAATTGTCTTACGGTTACTGAACTTTCTTCTATGAGTTTGCTTTTATCTGCTGAAGTTCGAACGCCTATTTGCGCGCTATCTGGTATGGGCCTCCAAGGGTTACAGATTACGCAGCGCTTCCATCAGGATGTAACTTGGTTTACCGTCTGTTTTTGTTTGCCGGGTGATCCCCTTACTTATAAGAACAGGGATTTACGGACACTTTTACTTATACATATCTTAGGCCGAGCTACAGCAGGTACCAGGAAATTGGTTTGTCCCAAGAGGTACTAGGCTAGACTTAGGATCATACTAATTACCCTCAGTAATACAACAGGAGTTTCTACTGTATTTCGAGGAGTTTTCAGGCAGCAAGAATTTTTCTCTGGCTGTTTCCGGAAAACTTATATCTCATTATCAATTACCAGTGAACGTGACAAGGCTGAACAGGATACGGCTATTACCGATTTTAATTGCCGCATAGGAAGGCAACCAGCAGTCCTGAGAGTTCATATTCTGTCTCTGCAAAATGCTTGATAATAACCTATTCTTCAAATAGTTCGGCAGACTTGATATTATTCCCACGCATTCTTTGGCATTTCATCACCATCTTGTTGTCCTTAAATGCGGCATTCCTACTTACCTTGCATGACTTTCCTCCTGGTTTTGACTAATTTCCGTCCACTTGTCATATTTCTATCTTTCTATCAATCACGTGAGGTTCTTGACGTATACACCTCTGGCCATATTTCGACATCCACCTTTGGGCTTCTGTCGGGTTTTCGCCAGCGACAAGCACATTTAGTGCACCTAAACACGAAATGACTCGTAGTCGTGTGTTCAAAACAGCCTCAGAAAACTCCGAATAATCTTGCAAAAAAGTTTGTCCAATTTTGACTTTTGTCTCGCGCACTCATACACTGGTAATTGCTTCGCAGATTTTGATCACGCTTCCAGGGTGACTCAAAATTACAATTATTCCTACTGATTTTTGTTATTTGCATTCTACCTGCAACTTCCAGTTAAAAATTTGATCTTGCCTCGCACATGCCAATCACAAATAGAGAGAAATACGTAATTATTATGAATAATTCCGGCGACCACTGAGAGTTGAATATCACATAAAGTTTTAAAGGCTGGGCCTGAATGTAGCTGCCGGGCCGAGTATACGAAATTACATGGAGTGCCGTAAAATAGGACGGGTTACAGTAATGGACAAACGATACTGCAGCAAAAGCGAAGCGGCTTAAGTCTCACAGTTTACTGAGCAGAAAGATGGTGCCCCGGAGAATGGATATACGTGCACCAGAGTGATAACTCGACAGGCCACCAGATACTTTTGCTATTAAAATCCAATCAGCTGCATAAGAAAATTTGTTTGTGGTGTTCCAATAGTTGAATTCAGCATAAGCTGGAGCTGGAAATCTGACAACCGAAACTAAGACAAAATGCTGGCAAAATGTCTAGGCATACAACAAGGCAAAACTATACATTCAGATAAACAGAGGAACTTTTCCTATTTGCGTCCTGTTTTGATCGGCACAGTCTGAAATCATGGGGCGACACATGTGTAGGGAAAAACGAATTGTCGGAACGTCAACTGCAACCTATGGCCCCAATAATGCAAGTATGACCAGGGCCATGGTCTCCGCATCACCAGGCGGACGAAGATTAAATTATCGCGAAAAGTTGGATTGGATTGTCAGTTGCATGATAAAGCGGGAATCTAACGCACTTTGTGCATTGATGGCCAAGGTCTTCATTGTACCAGCGAAGGATACAGGTTGCCGTGCACGGATTAGGGACCGCACAATATAAATGACCAATTCAGCAAACGTGAAATCAGAATGTACAAAATACCAGTGCGTGATGAGAATCAAGGAAATTTTTACGCCAAAAGAGGCACTTACAAATTAGGTTTTGAAAACAAAAGCACAATACCATAGGATTCAATTGACTTGATCCGGAATGGCGGAAGAAGGTTCACAAAGGCCACGGCACGACGTCACTAACCGAAGTTCGCCGCCCACCGCTGTCGCGTATAAGCTTAAACAGTCTTTGACTGTTAACTGAAGCGGACGCCACTTCCATCTCTTCGGCTACCTTAACCCACCAGCTTTCGCGGTCATTCCTAAGGCTTATTGTCAACTGACCTCGCAACTGTCGAAGCATCTTATCCTTTTCCTTGCAGTTAGGCAGCTGGCGTTTTTACTCCATTAGATCCAGCGACCCTTGCGAAGTCCAGTGTCTTTCATGAACACTAGATCTAGGACCACGAACGAAATCTGCTGATAAATGCATAGCCTACTTAATTTGATCCCACTGCTCGTCTACATTGCGGCTCGTCGAAGTTCTTAGTTCCTCGAACAGTTCCTACTCACAGATGTTACAAACAGCTGAATCAGACAAAAGTTCGACAGTCAATCGGATTTGTGGCCAGCACCGATGGCCGTTGAACTGCATCAAAAATCGTAAATAAAATAAGACATGAAATGTATTGTCCAAACAGAATTAGAGAAGCCTTGCCCCGTTAACTATTCGCTGAGCCGGCAAGGCGCATCGCCCTCCTAAACAGGATTCCGATGCACTCAGTTTTCCAACTTGTGCATTAAAATCACCTGATAATATTAGTACAGGGGTGACGATGTTACCGTATAACTGACCTTTCTGCATGTCA
>LUCM01010092.1:5293-22954 GCA_008360955.1 Fasciolopsis buskii
GAACCAAATGATTCACCCTGTCTCGCTAATTGGGTAGTGTAAAATCTACATTCTTCTTGATGAACTCCATCAGCGTTATCGGCATACCTCATGCGCAATCGGTGATTGTCTTGTGGCCAATGACTCTTAGCTCTAACCCGAGGATTACTACCGATGAACTGTCTGACAGTCCAATCGTCAGGTTCCCAGTGCAACACCTCAATTCAAAATGACAGTAGTCAGCACCTTTGTCCTGTTCTGTTAGCGTTGGACCACAGAGCCGTTTAGTAACCCGCTAACCAAAAGTAAATATATTGTCAATAAAATTGTACCTGCCGTCGGGTGTAATGTCTGTTCAGTACACTCACATTAATTCTGCGTGCGTTGCAACATTGAGTTATCCTTTACCACCGATAACGCATTGCATAAATGGTGACTATTGCGTTTTCATGTACTCATGTTAGCGGTAGACTTCCTAGTAGTGTTCTGCAGCAAGACTTGACTCCTTTTCCAGATTTGCCTCTATGGAATTAATTTTCGTCTGACGTCGGTTGCATGGGCAGTTTGTTAAATTCAGAATCCGGCTTAATTACGTTGCTGTCGTTCAAGCCGACTCGTTTGGATTACACCTCTTGCCAACTGTGGATTAGCGGCTTCCTCAACTGTCTTCGTGATTGCCCGACATTATCATCCTTTATTCTAATGCCCTAAGTCAAGCGGACCTATACCTCCGGTATCTTTTTACCTTTGTCCATCAGTCCGTAAAATTCCTGCCTGCCACAGTTCTCGGTACCAATCAGGCAAACCTATCTCGGTCACGTTAGCAGTCCCAAGCATTTCCTTGTTTCCATGTGGCTCAAAGCCCATTGAGATAAAATACTCAAAATGACCCGTCCACTCTCCATCTAGTGAGACAGCTTAGGCGCAGACTATGTCTAGATTACACATTCCTTGCCAATGTAAACTCGAGTCCATTTACTAAGAGAAATCATCAAATTCTAGGTGACTGACATTCAGTGCATAAAATCACTCGTTTTCGTGATCTGCAATTGACCAAAATAATCCGGTTTGGAATGATCAGCGGAGTTATCCCAACTGCACTGTGGTAAAATGCACAGAGGCCCTAACGACATCCGGAGTGAAAAAACTTCAAAGTCAGTTCCGTTGTGCATTTTGTACCGCTCACCTTGCATGTCCTGGCAAGCTGACTTATCTGCACAGGATACCGGAAGCAGTTCATCACAACCGCATGACACCAGACGCAGAATCATGCAAAGACCCATTGTGCACGATCGAAAGGGATCATCATCACTATCCAATTCATTCGACTCATCGTGATCGTTGTTATCAAATATCGTACACCCGTGAGTCATGTCATTTGCTTAAACCGGTCCTGGTCAAAGCACGTCGACCATTTCTGATAGTCAGGCAAGGTGATTCTTCTCTCGCACATATTTCCCGTGCGCAATTAATACACATATCTGAACTTGTCATTTCGTACACAGTTTCCCATCTAAACTTTTCTCCATTTATACTGACAGTCCTTCCGAAGAAAGAGTATTATGCATTCTCGTGATCCCTAAAACACATTGCCTGTTCAGGTGACGTAGTTGAGATCATTCTGTCGGATGTTCACATTAGCAGATAATTCGGCTATTTCGGTTATTTTTCCCCTAGAATTCCCTCATCAGGTTTGTAATAACGACCTCATGTCACGTGATAAGTTCACTTTCCATCCCACCCGCATACTCGTTTATTTCAGTTTCGTAGCATCATCTTTATCACACCAGACGATTAACTGTACCATAGTCACCAGTTGACTCCATGAGCGTCTCCTGTTAACGAGTCTTTCAATAACTCGATAACTGATGAAAGTGTGCTGCGCACACGCCCAGGAACAGTGCCGAAAATCATCACTAAATTGACGTGATGTGATCTGAGTTGAAATGTCTAGGATTTACGACCCAACGACTCAGTGACTCGGCTACAACCATCCCCATTAGTTATTTCGGGTTTGGATTACGATGTCGACGGGCAAGCATACATTTTCCGTCGGGTTGTGTTTATCGACAAAATTCCTTGTGGACAAGTCGATCGATAAAACAATGCAGGCGCTGGCGGGGTTGATTAACAGTCACGTTCATTGTCCAGTTTTCGATAGATCCGCAGAGCATGGGTCAGTAAAACAAAACACAGGAAAATCTTTTCGTTTGTCTATTAGCGTTAGAACTGGGACCAGGAGGGGTCAGTGTTCATGTTCACTCGTTCGGGCATGATGACCGATTTTTAGCTGCCCTAGTTCTGCAAAGTAAATTGGCGCAGGTGTTCCTCAGCCTCAAATAGCGCCTGGCTTTGGGTGTATTGAAAATACGATCTGTGGTAGTAGACAATCGACCGTGTTTCTCTAAGGAGATAAACTCAGCGAAATGTTAAATTCTAGTTCAATAGTGATATTTCATTTAGGAAGGTTACAACTTGCTCGACCAGCTGCTTGCGCCCAAATATGACTGATGAAATTTTAGTAATAAATGTTCAAGTAAATATGGAATTCTCTCCTTGTTCGATTCGAGAGCGACGTACTGTCAGACGGGGAACTCGATGTTCTATTGTCCGGAGAAACAACAACATACCTGAATATTTTGATCCCAGTAGCAGCCCAGTGTTGCTCGGCAAATGCATGATCCTGTTAAGGTTTTTTTCCCCTAATACCTACATCACACAGCTAATCGTGAAATCTCAACACGCCAAAAACAAACGAGAACTGACAACATTTTAGCCACGTGGTTTTATACATTTCGAAAAATTTACTCGTATTCTCATTCACCAACACACACAAGCAGTCGCGATGTGTAAACCAGCTAATCAATCAATCAGCCAATCAATCAACTTATCTATCTATCAATCAAGCTATTTATCTATCTATCTATCTATCTATCTATCTATCTATCTATCTATCTATCTATCATTTAGCTATGGGAATATACTGAAACTTGTAACTTGTTTATTGTACCCACTCTTCCGAGGTGAGCCGTACTAATTCCATGTAACTGTACTTCTTCGAACAGACACTATATTATCGGCCCATTTATGCAAATAAATGCATTTCATCCGCGTTGACGTGACGATATGAGTATGACATAAACAAACGACTAACTGAGGCTCCAGGGGGTTTGTCAATCCCCGAAAACAATGAAAACAATGTGAACAAACGAGAATAAGGCAAATATTCCACCCCGTTTCCGTCTGCATGAATACGATTATAAGTAAGGAATACATTGAGAACATTACATGACAGTATTTGACACTGTGCATCCCGGGGTTCATAATACCGTATGCGTTTCTACCAACCGAAAAGACCCCAAAAACAACTCAGTGCACTAGTCAAATTTGTACAGCTTTTTATAATCGTTACCAATAATAATAATAATAATTATTATTATTATAACAATAGTGACAGTAAAACAACGATCTTTTACTCTCCTATTTCACCATGGAACAAGCATGCGCTAGTTGTGGACGGAGACCCCAGCCAGAGTAAAATTGACCACGTAGAAGGAATCTAACTCGCAACATCCAGTTGTTACGGCATTATCTGACTCACCATTGCCACGAGTTGCTTTCACTGTTTTTTCGTAAAGTGTCTTCTCTCAGCCTAGTTTTGGTAAGTGCAGATAAACCGTTCGTTTGATCAACTGTATCTCGTCTGGTAGAATGGATTCGGTGACAGATTCTCCCGACCTACGGTTCACATTGCAACGAGCATGAACATAATCCGTCAGGACCAACGAACTTAGTCCCAGTCCTCTATCAAGCAAAAAGGTAGCCAAACAATTCAAAATTCAAAAATTAAATATTTGGACGAAATTCTACACTATTGAATTTCTAAATACATAAAAGGTTAATAAAGCAAACCTGAAACGGGACGAGTCAATGTCCACTCAAATTTTAAAGATTATCACTAGAACAAAAGTAATGTCCAAATCAAGTGGTAACCGGGGCGAACCAATCCGTTCGAGCCACGGTTAGATCAATGGTCGTGCCAACGAAGCGGTTAGGCGTATGTGGATGTGAGCTCCGTGCTTCGGTGATACAGGAAGTTTACGACAGATCCCGAGTTGGGACCAAAACGGTTTGCAGAGTCTTTCCTTGTTTATTTGCAATGTCTTCCAATCCCAGGATCAATTGACGTAAGGAATGTATCGAAAAATCGACGCGCCATGTATTGGTTTTAATTGTGAATTATACGGTGGTAAAAACACAGCTTTGTTGGCAGATGTGAATGTTCTCTCGGTCATTTGGTTGCAAAATTTGCCTTGAGAAAGACTACCCAGGGTAGTCGAAACGTTGGCACATTACGTCTTCCAATCGCGTCTGCAAACACTATGGTCAGAAGACTTTTTTATCGCCGGTTTGTAATAGTCGAGTCGTATCAAACCCAGTGCTATTTTTGCGTGGTACAAACTGCCGTGTCAGATTGAGTCAATGTACAGGTGATTATAAACGACTCCTCCGGGGGTCAGGAGTGGAAGCAAACGTCATTGTGGGATCTCAGCTGCTCATGAAGAGTTATCAAGTCTTATCAGTTCTTTCGAGCATCTGTGACCGGCAGTTTGTTAGGTTATCTAGCCGGAACTCGTTGGTTCGACGAGTTCTATCGGGAAAGAATGTTACCGAAAGTTGCACGCAAATGCAGAAGAAGGGATTGGTGAAGTGTGGGAATCGTGGGACAGAGAATGGAAATCGATCGGTAGTTTTGCTAGTCAGTTTTGGTCGTCCTAGATACACTTTGGTCTATGCAAATAATGAAATTGTTATGATGACGGAATCAAAGCAACACAGTGAAATTTCAACCTATCTAGTCGGTTCTCGAGTGAGAAGGTCAGAGGCAGCTTGTTTTCCAAGACGGAAAAGTCAGTGGACACTGTCACCGGGTTTGTTCAACGACTAAAGCCATTTTCCAGAATGACGACGCGTTTGCCCATTGGTCTCGTGTTGTTATTTGCAAACTTAATGCTTATCGAGCTACTTTCCCGTGACCGCGTCAATGAGTAAAGACGACTCAAAGACTCACTAATAAATGAGCACTTGGGAAAGTCAATACGTTCCCAATATACAATGAAACTTTTTGAATGCCAACAAGGATCCTATTTATGGTTAACATTTTGATCATACCAAACGGCGGTTTTTCTTCTGCATGAATAGTAATTATAACATTTCACGCAGCCCATCGGCTTTCACATAAATTCGGAACCGAATCCAGTTCCGATACCTTAGGCGCATACAAAACTACAATTATGGAATCACAAACCTGGAGACATTATTATTATTACTATTAGTAATGTTAGTATTATTAGTTGTAGTCGTAGCAGTAGTAGTAGTAGAAGTAGTAGCATTAAATAGTTGTCTTTGTGGTGTATCATTTCCAAGGTCTGTCACCATTTGTTGTAGTAATTAATTAAGTCAACCCAACCAGATCATTTCTGATTATCTTCTATTATCGCGTTAACTTTGGCCTTGATAGCAGCTGGACATGTGTGTAATTTGTACTTTCGTTTGCACTGACTTAGACTTGTTCATATTTCCATCGAAAACAGACACTGATCACGTTACCAGGATCTGGAGTGCAAGCGATTGTACGAATGAAAAATGGCGGTTGATTAATCGTGAAAAAAGAAAATCCGAGCCAACCGGCTAACACTCGAGTGTCTGTAAGCATTTATTCTGACAGATATGGAATGCAAGGTCGAACGTGTGTAGGCCAAAAAAGTGACATTTTGATAAATCTTGATGTTGCGGATGAATAAGGTCCGAGAAAAACTGCGTCAGCATATCTAAACAAGATAATTGATCTCTGCTTCTCTGGTATGAAAGGATCACCACTAATAGTATACCAATTCTGGTAACGGATTAAGCAGCCCATTGCAAAGTCGCCAGGACTGATTGAAAAACCTTACAGATTGGGTTGGGAAATATTGGTAGGCAAGAAGACGAATTGTGTTCCGTGTAGCGTTAGAATGTTGACTCACTGACCAAGTGAATCAAGCAACTGACACTACAAAACGAGTCACAGGTTCGAATCCCAAACCCGCGAACCAATTTAGCGGTAGAGGGGAATTAGCCCCTGTCTGGCTAGTTAGCATATCCGACCCAATGAGATTTTTTTTTAGTTTCATACCACTTCGAATTTCAAGATCACGGCTGCCGGCTTCCTCTCCTCTCGCGTAGTGTGCCCTAACAGCTATGGGACATGCCCCGTTCACTTGCTCCCTCTCTCTCTCTCTCTCCGTCAAGAAGTAGCCCTCTTTACAAGAAAGGATACCTTTCTGCATTTCTTCACACAGTTGAAACGGTGAGACGACCATCTCCAATTCTCAGCGATGGTGATCTCCGTTTGTTTGACAAAAATAAAACGGAAGCGGCTTCCATGCGTCGATGCTTTTCACACCTAAATAAAAGAAAGCACAATACGAAGAAAGCTAATAAAAACAATCGTGTCACTGTGCATGAGTTGATACTGGCTTTGTCACTATGTAGTATCCTCACTTGAAATTGTAATATGAAATTTGACGTTGGAATATGAACTGTCAATGGATGCTGGAATAGCCACGGCAATCGGAAGATACGGTTGTTTGTGCGCATGTACGAATCACGTGCTTACATACGGAACTTCGAGGAATTCTGACTGGTGGAACATCTTCCGGTCAATGGTAGTTGGGTCGTGTTTGGGTGACTATGTACGCAAATTATACGAAGTCGGTGATTTGCATAGCAAATCTTCACAAAGTCCTATTACCCTACGTTACTGGCGGACTGATTGCAAACACTAAAAGCGACTTATCGATTACGATTTTGCTCGATACGATACGATACTCTGATTTTCCTTTGCTTTTCGCTGATTAATTCCTTCTCGCTTTTAGATCTGTGTTGATCACATCATGTAATTTGGACATTCGGATAGTTTATTTTCTCGTCTAAGTTGTTTTACTCGCCCCTGTGTGGGCATTCATGCTAACTGAACGTTTCCATATGTACAAAGCGTGCTCATTCGTACCAACATGACAGTACTCAACCCCGCTTGTTGGGATTGGATTTATACTGGAAGACAGTCCATGTTGGATCCACACGTGACCTAATTAAGGGTTACCTTGTAGACTGATTTTAACCACCTACCGGGGAACCTTACGAATATGCATGGTACATCAACATGAAGCAAATTGTTAGAGAGTGAGAAAGGTACCAAAATACATGATACACACTGCTACTCATTTCTCAGTGTGTTGAACCATTGATTTTGCACGCTCATAACTGGTAGGTGAAGGCTGACGGGGATTACTTGGCCGTCAATGGCAAATAAACGTGTCATTCGTTCCAATGTAAAATTGGTCTCTTGAACGTGACAATAAAACGGACAGAGAACATTTTAATTCAAAACTTTGCATTAACATCTCAAAATGCATGTAGAGAAGTAATTACAGTTCCAATCAGTTTGAATCTGGCAATCGAAAGTCTTCTTAAGAAGACAAGATTTGATGCTTCGCAGTCGGGATAGCAAGAAAGCAACCTCTGATCTGTTAGAAGTTTCTTTGCACCTTTCGCCTGTTCGCTGCGCAACTACAGTAGTAGTAGTAGTAGTAGTGGTAGTAGTACTAGTAGTAGTAGGAGTAGTAGGAGTAGTAGTAGAAGTAGCAGAAGGAGTAGCAGTAGGAGTAGTAATACCAGCAGTAATTGGAATAGTAGTAACGGTAGTATTAATACAGTTAGTAATGCGAGGCTTAAAAATCAATGTCATGAATTTGAACCCGGCTACCGTTGATCACTAACTCAATGAGCAATATGGAACTTGTAATTGATCATTTAGAGAAAAATATATGGCTAGAATTAGTAAAAAATTTAAACGGACTATTGATTGTATAATGTTGTTTAACGTGCAGTGGGTTCGGATTTCTAATCTTCTGTTTGTAAGCTTGCGCTAATGACTGGTAAGGCATGGTCAACCAACTGTAAATCTGTGTCTGATAAGGGCGGTTACGTAGCCGTCAAATACCTTTGTAACCAGACTGAATCAAACAATCACGTAATAATTGCGGCTAGCGTCTTATTGTCTTGTAAGATAGCAACCCAAAACCAAAGCTGGTTCGTACAAGATTAATGGTTGTAAAAATCGAGCCGAAGGTTATTGTGCATCTAATCGCATGGCTAACAATGACGTATGCAAGGAATTCATTCGTCAAAAATTACAGTGGTTTTCAGGTTTCCCCTTTGTTTGTACTCAGTGGCCGGATTCTCCATTGTTGACTTTTTTCAAATGCGCCGCTCTTTCCTGTTATCTATATCCATTTTTTTCTCGTACCAATAACTTGGACATACAGTGGTATGAATGGCTCCAAACACCATGTTCACGATTGCATTGTGCATTCATGTGCGCATGTGTGCGTTTGTGTGTATTTGTGTATGCGCGCGCGTGTGTGTGTGTGTGCACGTGTGTTGGTATGCATGTGTATGTGTGCGTCGAGCCGAGTAACCGTTTGGCTAGACTCGCCCAGTTAGAAATCGCAACGGACGCCACATCTACTAGGGTTCACTACCAGATTTCAAGGATGTGTATTTTTTTAAAGGTGACCAGCTCGCCAAAAGACATCATCATCATCATCATGAACAACAGCAACAACAACAATAACAACAACAACAACAATGACCACAGGATGAACGGATGACTTCGAGGGTTAAAAACACTGACGTTTGCCCGCGCGCGAACTTTAGCTAACCGAACAGGCATGTGTTTTACGCGTGATTTACACTCGGTTGCTATCCATTTATCTTTTATTGTAATTAGCCGTTTTTATACACATCTGACCACCTCTCCCTGTCTCCCGATAGACCGTTTCCAGTTTGGTGTACGGGAACCAACGCACCACGTGTGTAGATATCGGATCAACCTTTTCGCGTGCGCAGACACATACGCACAGGAACGGAGCGTGCACGCGCGTGAGAGAGAAATGGGTGGGGGGGGTTCGACATTCGCCGAGTTCGAAATAGAATGCAGTAGTGTTTGCAAGCGCATAGTTGAAATGCATTCACACTAATAATTATCATAATGAATGTCCTCGATTTGGAAATTCGCACTCACGTACGCACGCACAAACGCACAGACGCACAGACGCACACACATACACACACAACTGTAAAGTCCAACTCATGTTTCCCGATTTGGTCCAAATCAGCACAAGAACTTCTGGGCCATTTCACAATGATTTTGTTTTTGGGTATACCGAAGCGAACAAAGCAGCCTAAAGGCTGACCTCTACTTACTTATACTTATGTATGTATGCTGATGTATTTGTATGTATGCTTGTTTGTTCGTTTGACTTTATTTATGTATACATGTGCATTCCGATACCGGTCTCCTGGCTTGTTTCAACAGATCCACATTAGGAGGCTGAGATCCTCAAGGAAATTCAAGCGTTAAAATGTCATGAAGCACCGAGTTCCAATGGCCTTTGCCCCAGCTTTGTTCAAACCCAGAGCAATGAAATTGGTCGCAAAACTTCAGTTTTTGTTCTGGAAGGTCCAGTATTTTGAGAATGTCACTCCGATCTATATGGAACTAGTCAGTTTCCTCTCCCTTCTTCAAGAAGAGAGCCCTAAATGCGGTAACCTCGGAGGAACTAGCCTGGTCCTAGTAGCGTCAAAACTGCCAGTGACCGTTAATCTCCCCAGGCTGTACAACACATGTGAACAGCATACTCGTGAGGAACAGACTGGGTTTCGCGTCGGTTGTGGATTTGTCAATCCAAAAGTTGTTGGAGCATCGTTTTACCTTCAAAAAGCAATGATCATCGTGTTCGTAGACATTCACATAGTCTTTGACTTCGATGATAGATCCGTACTATAGCATTGTTTGTTGAAGAATGGACTACAAAAGAAGTATATACAGATGACGTGGCAACGTGGGATGAGAAAATGTACAGCGAACTTAGGTAAAGTAGGTGTCTCACGTCTTCGTGGTTGGGGTCCAAAAGACTCGTCGACTTGCTGGCTGGAGACACTGAAGGATATGGCAGTGAACCGTGAATAGTGGCGATCGTGCTGTCATTTTCTATCGAATCAGAATGATTGAAAACACGTGCGTTTGTACAGTTAGACTGTGTTTCGTGCGTTGGCTGCAGCAGCGTCTTATCTTTTCCCGTCTGTGTAGGTCCAGTCCCTGATCCCGTTGGATATTCACTCTTTTTATAGAAACATGTAACTCTGGGGAAAGGCAGCGGTCAGTGAGGCTTGCCTTGCTGTTTAACGCTGAATGATGATGATGATATACCGGTTCTCAAAGAATCGTACTATCATACGTCAGTTAGGATTGGGGTTTATGGCCAGCTTCCCCACTCTTCTTCGTCTCCATGACATCCGGCTTTCTCTGACGGGGAGAATGTGCAATACCACAGTTCGTAGTGTTCTACTTTACGGTTGAGAGACCTGACCTCTCCGAAGTGCTAATAGCCGGCAGTTTTCCAAATTCGTTCACGCATGTCTCCGAGTCATTGCTCAAGTCTGGTGAGCTAGGCTTTGGGTTGTGCCGGCTGCAGGCAGTCGTCCCTAGACTTGGGTCATCACTGTACGTTGGCCTCGGTAACCTGGACAAGGTAAGACTACAAACTGGTGCCAACAATTCAGGGTAAATCATGTCGTTCTGTTTCCGGTAAGCGGGACTGGTCGACAAGCCCGTTTGGACCCAGGTGAATGACAAACGGGCCAAGAACCGGATCGACTGAAAGCCTGGAAACAGTGGGAAATGAACTGTTCAGCCTAATTCTGATATCACATAGTGAATTCTTTCATGAAAACATTCAATCTCCTACTACTAACATGTACCAAGTAATCAAGCTCTGTAGGTCATATCCAAAGCCTTCGTCGTACTTCGGCTACCTGCACAGAAGTCATCTATCAGTAGGGGTCGATCGCTATGAGCTAACGGACAGTAACCGTGCAAATCAGTCACGGATAGGTGCAACATCATGTGGTGAAGTTGAACAAACCGTTCACAGCCTACCCGGTAGCGTAATGGCTAAGGCGTTTGGCTCTAAATCGTTCGTCATTGTTCGAGTTTGCGTCCCAGTTCGGAGCGCGGTGGGTATGCACTGCTGATGATTCCTAACAAGCTGGATGAAACAGCTGTACAGTGCTTCCATGGTTTCTCTATGGTGAGTTGAGCGGTGATATCACATGGTGAATTGTTTCATGAAAGTAAAAATAGTCAAGTTTTCATGAAATATTTAGAATCGAAAGGTCGCATCACTGAAAATGAAGATCAAGAAAAAGATAATGAGCCCGAAAATCGGGGCGGGGTCAGTCTACGAAAGAAATTCAACCCGGTCAGACGTATAAAAAATCGTTTGATCATACCAACTAAACGACAGCGAAAATTTGATCGTTCTCGCTTAATTAGGCAGACGGGATTTTTTTCTTTTTATCTTTTACTTCCTTTATTAATGAAACAACAATTTACACCAATTTTCAGGAATGGGGCCGCGGCCAGCAGAGGGCCTCCAATTGGGGAAGTTGACGGGCAGTGGGAGGATTCGAACCCGCGACCTTATCCGTTTGGCCACCGCCGGGTTGAACTAGGATTAGCTGAAGCGGCCTAGAGATAACGAATGGGATAACCAGATTTTAAATCCCCCCCACTGGTGTATACGTTCCTGTTGTTTTCGCAACTTTTGGGCAAGGCTGGAAAAAGCAACGCAGCAGTCAGTTCGTGATCTGGCGTAAATGTATAAAGTTAATGTTGGCTTTATTCTTGGTCGGTGCCTCGAGTCTTCTTGGTTAAGACTCAGGGAACGATGATTTCCAAGGGTTAGAGATGCAGAGAAATATGACTCAAAATCAATGCCATTGGCGCGTATGCTGCTTCATGGCCTGTCTGTACAAACTGGCTTTTAAAAAAGAAACAAAGAAACGAAAAACAAAAAAGTCCAAATGTGCTCGAAAAGTGTTTTTTCGTTAATAGCAGTGGTTCTGCCGGGACACTGTAATGGTTTCATAGTGTATTCACTAATACAAATCAATTCTTTCCAAATGTAAAAAAGTGACACAGGAATATGGTCGAAATCACACATGCACACACAATACTTATCGCGTGGACAAGTTCCAAACCACTGTGGAAGTGCAGCAATGTTTAGCCGAAAAGGCGATAGTAATTGTCATGCGCTTCCGTTCCGTTTGATTTTCAAAGCTGTAATTGTGTTTGTTTGTGTGTGTGTGTGTGTGCACGTATGTGTCTGAAAAAGAGGAAATCACAAAGATAATTAGTACTAAATTATTATTATTATTATTATATCAACTTATTAGATGACTAATAAACCGGAAGGATGGTTTTTCATTCTTGGTATCAAGTGCGATGAGTGGAAAACTGTACCAAACAATAGGCGAAACTGCATTATTGAAATATCAAGAAACCCTAGTGTTGTTGTTGTTGTCTTGGAGCCATGATATGTCGGCTTAATGCTGCACACGGAGGGGTCGGGTCACGAAAGGGGATCGACTGATTGGCTTTGAAGCCAACTCAACTACCCTATGCTGATTTCGTCCATACCTGTGACGATCGATTAGTTTGATGCGTTACGGTGCGCAAAACCTAGAAATTAAAATTAATTCGGCTTGGTTTGGAAATTAAGAGCTCATTCTGAAAAGTGGATGTCCATTCTTTTGCACAACTTGTCTTAGTCTAAAGGATTGCATCTTGCTCCCATGGAAGGGTCCGTGTGGGCACGAAGACATCAGTTTGTGCTCAAATCGGTGCACGTAATACGAAGAAGCCACTTAAATTCCACGTCCATCCGGATCACTTAGCGTGTCTCTAGACTGATCACTAGGTAAATTAACACATCCCCGAACCTTCAACGGTGCTGAGAAGACCGGTGATACCGGATAACGTTGTTTTATGGGGTTACAAAATCGCATTTGTACTTACACAACCCATTCCGATT
Source organism: Fasciolopsis buskii (assembly GCA_008360955.1). Lineage (NCBI taxonomy): Eukaryota > Metazoa > Platyhelminthes > Trematoda > Plagiorchiida > Fasciolidae > Fasciolopsis > Fasciolopsis buskii. The sequence goes on from LUCM01010092.1 coordinate 18,253, forward strand.
GGTGAGTCATTTGTTGCGCATTTTTCTGGATTGGATGTAGTTTGATATCGTCATTTATTCACCATACAGCGCCTGAGTGGCCAACTTGTATACCTTCAATGCGGTCGAAAATTTGTATTGTATTGCGTCATATAAATCGCACATAGATCCACCGCGTTAATGCATTTCACGTTTCACCCCATCCAGGACTTATGTCCAGGGTTATATGACTACATTTCAAAACGGTGTATGGTATGGACAAAAAATAATGTCGCTCGTTACGTACGGGCGAACAAACGGTAACAAAATTACAAACACCAGTTTCCCCATGGGGAGAAAAACATCACATGGGTGTTGCTAGTCAACCCGCAAGGCTCGAATGGCTGCGAAGATAAACTAACAATCAGTCGTCCCGAAGCAGCTCGGAAGAGATGAATGCGCATTGCCGACGATTCTCAAGAAGGACGAGGGAATTAATTTTTCCATGTTTTCCAACGGCGGGCTGATGTATATACCGCGCAAACATTTCCGATGAGCATAACAACGGGGCATCCATAGTTCGATTCCTGTCACATTGGACAGTTTGCGATGTTTTTGTCTTGGGTGTGATCAGACGCGTTCTGTTTGCCAACTTGACGTTGTGAAACCAACAGGGTTTAACCGACTGATGACAGTGGCATTCGATCAGTTGGCCAATTCTAGTTGCTCTCTCACCCCCTTAGATTCGTTGTACTTCGAACCCCCAAGGGAGTGCATTCTGAAACTTCACCAGTCAATGACTCTTCTGTCAGGAGAACGTACGTGTCCCCCACATGCACAATGAACTTGGCAATTCCCATGGGAAATAGTGTGTAAACAAACCCGATCTTCAGCTCATCGGCGAGATCGGTATGCATTTTCGCTTGACCATTGTGACAGGCTCGGGGGCTCACAGATATTGAGCATTCTCACATAAACGTGGGTGAGGTCATCACCTTTGAACGGGACGTATACTGCGGTTTTTATTAGTTTCAGTGATTAAACGGCTGATTTAAAGTTTTTTGTAATGCCTCCACGTGGTCACTACGAAACAGTGACGTCCAGATCACAACGGAATTACTGGTGGCTATATCGTCAATACATTGTCAACTTATCGTCAGCCTGATTGTGCATGAGATTGGCCATACTTTTCCCGTTCTGTTCCAAGAAAATTGTGCCTGGAAAACTGTCATCGATACTTTGTGAATTTTGCACAAAAGTGAATCCCACTAACAATAATAATAATCAATAACAACGCCAACAGCAGTAGTGGGAACAAAACCAGCAACAAGGTAGTTCAACATGTGTTGACGAAGAAAATTCCCGTCAAAATGTGTTCAATAATTTTCACACGATACTGTGATGATGCACAGATTCGGAATGATGGTAACTACTGAGGTTTTGTTCTGTCCGTAGATGATCCTATCCAAATTAGTGTAAAGATTGGAGTAGATGGATGGTATGTTGGAATTTATTTACGACATATCAGTTTATATATGATTCAGACCCAGAATTATTGATGGACTTTACTTGTGCACCATTGACCGTGCGCGTATTTTGACCTGGACATTCCTGAGGCACAATGCGTTTGATTGGCTGAACAGAAAACTTGAACGGGGACCATCGAGCCAAAAATGTCACCAATTTCCATGTTTTAGTAAAACAGTTAGGAAAAATAGCCTGCCATGGAACTTGAAATGATGCCATCCGGATGATCAAACCCTGAATCAAAAGTGCCCTCAATTCCTATTTGAATATCAGACAACTTCTTCTCTTGAATGTTTTGTAACTAACCAAGCCGCACACACACACACACACACACACTAGTTCCCCTTGCCAGAATAAATGGTGGTAACGCGTTAAGCTCTCCAGAGCACACAGACTGAAACCCTTTCGCGTTACTACATGTTATTCGTTTCTAGTTGCCCCTCGATATTCGGTTGATCCTTCGTCCACTGGCATGTGTGATTCATCAAACCCAACGTCGGTCATGACTTGTCCCCTCGGTGAAAGGCGACTTACTGCATTTTCCGTTCAAACCAAAAAAGGGAACACTGGTGTCATGATCAGTATATATATATATATATATATATATATATATATATATATATATATATGCGCAAGTTTCGGTGCATACCATGTGCTATCGGGGCCATGGGAAAGGGTGAAAACAGTATCTTCTCTGTCCTCCCTCTCCACGTCAGCTCCTATCCTTCGGGATCCATGATTCCATTGTGAGCTGGATACTACTTACTACTACTACTAGTTACCCCACCGCCTCTTCACACGATACAACCTGGTAATGCACGAGCGAAAACTTCGAAATATGGACTCATTACGAGTCTGCCAACCCACATGTTTGTCGATTGATTTGTGCTTACCTGATGCTCACCATAGTAAAGGTCATCCGTCGTGCGAGAGTGGTGAGAAGATGGATTGTTTGGTTGAAAGGTACAAGGTGACCATCATCAACACTTAGGGAGTGGAAAGTCGAGTCACAGGTGACCTTGACTTAGTGTTCTCGGGTTTCACTCATCCATTTCAACGCCTGTGGTCAGTAATTTACAGTATCATGCAATCTTCGTGTGCACAATGTTTTGTCCAGTCAACGAACGCAAAAGGCAGCTTCTTGAGTCTATACTGATCGGCCACCATTTTAATCTGTGCTTGAAGTGAGCTCTGACAATGTGTATTTGCACCAACGAGCAATGCAAATTGATTATTCGTACCAGTAGGTCAGTATTTTTCTTGTCCAACAAAGAAGGTTTTTTGACTGAAGTGCGACATTTTTTGTACGCGAAAGTCTAATACAATACAAAAAAGAAAGTGGGAAAGAGAGAAGTAGAAGACTGCTTTGAATCAGGAGTGTGAGCATAAGATACAGGTTATTATCGAATAGTTACAAACGTACGTGAACTGATGAGTAAACGGTTTTGGCACGTTCAAACCTGACCCAGCCATGTCTTACCGGAGACAAAGCTTGAGAACAACCGAACTGTTGCCATTCTAACAGAATATTTCAATTGTAATTAGGATTGAACTAATGAAGAATGTTCTCCCTGATTTTGAGAAGTTCTTTTACGGATTCTGTCTGATTTATGACGAGCAATCTTGGTCCGACTGACCCATCGGCCATTACGCAACAGATGCGTCCGAGCGCGTCTCGGTTGAAAAGCAGGCAGAATGATTTAAAAAAACGCACAATACAACGTCACTCACGCAGGGGATAGAAAGACTGATTCGTCATTCACGTGCAATGTGATGATATTGGATAAAAATCAGTCACAGCGAGGCGCGGACACATTTACCGACTCATCGTCACGTGTTCTCCTCAGACCGAATGTGTCTGTGCGGTTCGCCATGCTTTTGATCCGTCCGATGTGTAAGCCTCTCGAGGGAACGTTTGAGTGAAGCGTGGCGACCAAATCGACGCAAACCAAGAACAAAGACGGATCCAAACCTCTACAGCACTGTGTAGAACAAATAAGTCAAATCCAGTAGTCAAACCACAATAGTGATCCTTTCGAGCCCTGCTACTCCGATTTCTGACACAAAGTCACGTGAACGATAAAGGGCGTTAAACAAAGTCAACCAACTGCAAACTCACGATCATGGCAGTGGCGAAAGTCCACGTTGTGCCAACGATACAGTTAAACTGATGCGGTAAAACAAAAAAGGGTGTTGTCCCGGAGAAGACAGTTAATAATCAGTCAGTAGTATGTAAGGGAGGAAATGTCAATGGCTGGTTCGAATTTATCTCTGGAACTGTTTGCCAGAAGAAAGAACAAGACCACGGCATACCGATGAGCTATGCTGAATGCTGCGCATGTGGTATAACGAAACAAGATATGACGGACTACTCGTAGCTACACGCTTTTCGAGAAAAAATCTGAAATCACATGATCGGCGCCTGAAGGAATCTAGACAAAAATCCTTTCTTAGAAGTGAAGGAACACGCATCGTTTGTTAAAACTTAGGATGTGTCGTCCGGTAATGATCCGTTTACAAGAGACACGAGTTTGAGAGCGCGAAACAATTTCAGACTGATCGGCAGGTAAGAACTAGACTGCAGGATGTATTCTGGATTTGTTGCAAATGCCCAAATATAGGAATTTTCTTAAAGAGTTAATAAAAATTTCCCGCAGAAAACTTGTACAAACAATGAGTAGTGTAGTAGGCAGTGCTTCGAATATGCAACAACTCGTGTAGCCCGGTCTAGGAATATGACGCGCACAGGGACTGACGCCATCGATGGCCTGTGCACCACGGATGACCAAGTCAGACCTCATTAGAAGTGTTTAAAAATCGGAGCAGGAATTGGTCCGAAAACCCTATTCTGATAAGGCAAAAGTAGGATTGAAGATTAAGATACGACATTACACTTTGGTCTGTTGATTTTTCAGGTATATCCGACCAGGCGAGCCGGTTAAAAGTTCAACAGTCCATTCAGGTCCCGTTGTTCTATAGCTGAAGCGATTCCCATCTAGTGGAACGAGGCCAGGGCAGGACAAACAACAGTCTTTGTCAGACTCGAGTTCCGAATATGATATGTACACGTTTCTCCGTGATGGCATGTACAGTCTTAGGCAGCAATTTAGCATTCATGGTCTAGGTTGAAATAAACGCACCTTTCTTCACTGTTATAATAATAATAATAATAATAAAGTTAATAATTCATATTTTCATTCATTAGAGAACAGTTTGG
>LUCM01010092.1:23839-58401 GCA_008360955.1 Fasciolopsis buskii
CTGAACGATAGCGAGTTGCGTCTCCGACCAAATGACCGGCAGTTCTGGGGTTCGAACTTTTGACAATTCCGACGACAGATGCTTAATCCATTTGACTACCTCCGGAATAGGACGGTGTACAGTAAATCATTTGGACGATAAAAATGAATCGATTTAATCGAAAATTTCAGTATTTTCACTAAAGTCAAGAGAGCCATGATTTTCTCCAAACCTGATCGTTCACACATACCCTGACATACACGCGTGCATACCAATCATATCTAGCAAATTCAAAAATTGATTGACACAGAATCAACTTTTCACCTCATATTTCCAACTGGGTGAATCAGGACAAACGAGTGATATTGGGCCGAATTAAAAAAGAAAATTTTCTTTAATCTCGACTTTTGATTTGAGCTAGATGGATTATCATTGCCTTAAAAAAATTGGCTGTGTATGAGGTTGTCAAGGCGGTGAACAGCCCAACATGTGTTTCCCATTACTGATGCTAATTGATGCTACAAACTGAGGTCTTCGTGTCATTTTTGACAACAATACTTTATTTGTAATGAGTGTCTATACTACGCTGGAATTCGGCTGATTACCAAACGTGATTCGCAACATGTTCAAGTACGTATGATACAAATCGTCCGTTTCTTGCTCGGCTATCTCTCTCTGGTCGAGGGTAAATCTGCTCCACGAGAGTCGCGGACTAATAACGACCATTGGCGGCGGGCGGAAATTAAATCGATCCAGGTGGCCGCCCAGTTTCATTTCCACCGTATATCGCTCGCAGGCCGAACTAGGTCTCCAATCTTTCGTGACTTTATCTTCTGAACACCAAAACAACAGGGCCCTACCAAACGAAAGGAAGAACAGGGGGTTTACCCAGGCACTTTCGTGTGGAAGACCCGTAATATTTAGTCGTCGAGGTTGGAAAAGAAGAAAACCAGGTTCTGTACTATGATAAAACCATCTTAGATATTCCTCATGAGCATTTTTCATGGATAAATCGCTGTGGCCATCAGTGATGATACCTCCCATCGATTGTGATCATATTTCCCACCCATATGTGAGTACGGAGCATATTAGTCACAATGGAAGATGTTTACGTGTACTGCAAACCAAGAATCGACAACGAGCGCAATCCAAACTCGCCGTTAGCTGGTCACCTCGGACAACCGGATGATTCAAACGTCCATCAGTTCCTCTATTCTGTTATTCCGTTTGTACATTGTGATTTCTCGAAAATGAACCTCTTCCAGAACTAGGTTTGGCATCGCGGTCGGTAAATTTGCCTGTCCGAGCACCCAAAGAGCCTAGATTATCCTGTTTTCTTCTAGAGGTTGATGTTTGATTCGCATATTCTCTCGCCACCGAAATTTTATACTTGGGATGATGGCACTTCGGTGAAACAACTGGAGTCGAAGAAATCGCGGTAGACGCAATTTGCTAAATATGATGTCCTTCTGTCAGCCGATCCTCAATCGTCTACGTGAACACGGGCACACAGCAGGACACGGTCTGGTTCACTGTAACAACACTGGCTTTACGAACACCATCTTCAGTGTAAAGCAGTATTTGTTCAACAAACTGATCGTACTCCTTCATTATCCAGCCTCATTATTTTGTACGTTTGGCAAGGCGTGAGCTGTGACTTCTGTTCAGGCCATGCACTGCACACAGTCGAACTCAGTTCACTTGATTCAAAGTCAAAACTCAATAAGAACTACTCTAGGTGACGATAGATTTCGGCTGATTTCATAGTTAACCTCAATTAAGATCAGTCCCATTTCTTTGTCGCCAAACTTCGTACCATCTTGACAGTGTCCCTTTCGGGGGTCACGCTTGAGGTGTTGGTTGAATCCATTTTCCATACTTTTTTACATTTCTGTTGATCCTTTCACTGTAGTTGCCACGACGTGGTCAAGCGGGTTTGGCGATTAGCGTCTCAAAATTCCAAGGTTTCAGCCGTAAATCACTTAGTCTCTTCATCGGCACACATATGTCATGCGGACAAAGCTATTATATCACAGCGGGTGGTAATCGTCCTTGGAGGACAGCTGTGTTGCTTCCTTAGCCAAGGCGCGGATGTCTTTCAACTTTATGCAAAGCGGCGCTCACGTGACACACTAAGCATTACAAGTCCTGCAATCGGACACGGAATCGGACACGTGACGTGACACCGTGCTATGTGTGTGCAGTAACATTTAGCTTGCTTTATCCAGGATCGAGGTAGCAATATCACTGTTCTGACAGATTGGAGTGAAAGGTCTGAATGTTGGTCCCAGCCTCTTGATGTTTTTGTTGTCATTCCTGTCCGTGGTGGAAGTGATAACCTCGAAAGGGATTACTGGTTTAGTCTCGGTTTCACAGTCTGTAGCTATCCCTTACTAGCGTCGGCTTAGAGTAGAATAAACACAAACCTGTGGACAAAGCATACCACGTGACCCAGCAAAGTGACTAGTTAGCATGACTCGAACTGTATTCTCGGCGAAAAATTGGGCTTGTTCTTCAACCCAGGTCCTGAATCCTTAAATCTTTTTCCGGGTGGGTTGCCAAACAGAGACCGGAAATTACTAAACGACGGGAAAATCTGTGGCGCAGCGGACCGGTTGCGAAGATAACATAGGGTTTGGACAACACCACTTCAATGGAACATAAAAGCAAACAGTTGTTTTGGTAACCAGGTGTTCCCCTAGAATCCTCGAGTGTCAGAACGTGACATAATGAAATATTTTGTCCGGATATGCCTAAGTTTTACTCCTACTAAACCAAAAGACGGATAATTCTAAAAGTATGCATCCTGGCATCACAAATGTGTGATATGATTACTCTAAAAGAGGTATTCGACATGTGACCACCAGCGTGTCTGCTGTCAGATTCTGAAGCTACACTTGGCGGAGTCACCATAGTCGACAGAATAGAGAAGATTCGAGTCAACGACCAGATACAGCAGATGTACCGTGTACGTCGTAGTGTTGAAGTAGCACCGAGACAGACCGTGACCGCGAAAGCAAACTACGGCAGAAATAGCCGAGAGGCGTAAGTGATTCCACAGTAGAAACTCTCGAAAGTGTGAAACGAACGTAGCTGTACTAATCCTGTACTTAATAGAACGAACGCAACCAAACAAACGTCACAGTGGGTTAAATGATGATGTCAGCTGTCTCCGAAAGATCGATGCCGCCACAGTTCTGTGCTTGAAGCTAATAAAGAGCAAACCTATTGAAACAGGGTCGAATGTGTGACTCAGTGGAGACAGTATTTCGGCCATATACACAAACTGAATCCATCCTCACCACACTTTAACACGACCAACTGTGATGACAAATTTCCGTTTTACTGATTTTACCACTACGGCCTGTTTGAAACGGAGTTTCCCAAGGTTGGTGCAGAGTCAGAATAGTAGGTACCATAGAGAATTTTTATGCATTTTTGATGTTTAAATCTGCTCTGTTTCGAGCGGTCTATTGGATTACACTGCTTTATTTCAAACAAGCTATCTAGTGATATCGGACTGTGAAACGGATACATTTTGTGAACTCCGTGCTATATGCTTGGCAGTAGTGATTCGTCGACGAACACTGGGAACGTTTCAGGTTCATTGTGGATTTTGCGTTCGCGTGTTGTTGAATGCAAAAAACTTCGATACGTTTTGAATGAACGTGCATCCTCTGCTTGCGTTTGCTTTCAGGGGAAGAAACCACCAACCGACCGTTGCGCGGTCAAATTGGACACAGAAATCGACTTACTTCAATTGTTACCATTCCAGTTTACTTTTCCAGAATGTACCTTTTTAAAATCAGGTGTAGATCACACATTTCGCTAAATCTTTACTCGAATGCTGTAACGGAAATACGCTTGATTCCCGAGCTCCAGGCAACGTGATTCTTTTACACACCAGTTGGCAAACAACGCCTTCAGCTTCAAACGCATCTACACTCGAACTCAGCACCAATCAGGCAAATCGCCATGTTATCAATCGAACTTACGCACCTGCCATAATGTTCATGAAATCGGATCTAGTCAGAAAGACCTGCTCGCTTTATTACTTACTGGCAGGAGCATTATTTGGACAGTGTGTTTTACTCTCTAAATCTGGGATGGACTAACTGAAGCCAATTAGCTTATAAGTCAAGCTATTCTGGTTGATTGATTAACTAGGCCACAAGACGAGCACTCATTGCATTGAGAATAATAAAAAACTGTTGATTACTTAATTAATTACTTTGTTCGATTAGTACTGTCGAAGCAATTGTACAAGCGCTTAACAAATTGTTTCCCATCATTTTCTGATTTCCAATTACCATTGTTCTACATTAGTCGTATGATGAACTATCCATATGAACCGGTGTTGTGTTTGAATTGGTCGTTAGCTGGCCAGTCACGTGTCCTCACGATGTACTTAAGCATGTGTTTGGACTGAACGTGTTAGTGACTGATAAATCGATGACCAACGCAGTTTTGTCTTATCCGCTCTTAGTTTTATCAGTTATCTGTTAGATTTGACCGGCAAAACCAAGACCTACATCCGTTTACCTATTGCTTGCATATATCACAATGATGGTTTCATGTAATATCTTCCTCATCTGGTTTTGTTCTCCATTCAGTGCGTAACTAAGGGCAACTGTCAACACTTCACCTTCGGACTTTGAAATCACATTTTTCCCGGTGATTTCATGATTTATCGAATCTCTTCACGGTTGCTATCGTTTCGCGATAAATGGACAGAAAGTGTCATCACAAAATGACCATTGGTGGTCAAATGGATAAGGGCATGGGATTTGGAAATGAAGGTCGCTGGTTCGAATACTTCCATCGTCGGTCAGCTACCGCACTTGACATTCCTTTGCTGGCCGTGGCTTCCTTCCTAAAAAAATAAGACGCACAAGAAGTAGAGAAAAAGAGGAACATTACAAAATGTTCCACAAAGCGATGATTGAAAACTGGTTTGAATTAGATCCAAATTGCAAAATCCAGGTCAACAATCCGTAACAGCTTCGGTTAAGCACCCTCAGTACAGAATGAAGAACAGAGCTCGAAAAGGTTGTCATATATATATATATATATATACATACATATATATATATATATATGACCAGAGCTCTGGAATGTGTGAAAGTGAAAGTAGACCCTGTTAGTTGAAATCCCCAACATGAGACCAACATCAAATTAGACTTCCATATCCAGAACCAAGATGGTAGTGTACAACTCGACTGTTGCGGTGTCACCCCAGTATAACCAAGATCAAACTTTTCACCTGATATTCTACAAGGATCGATTCCATCACGTTCGTGCTATGTTTGAACTAAGCAACCAGATTATCCCAAGAGTACGCAATTTCTTCGTCAGCTTGTAGACTCACAATTTCAGGTGTCCGTCTTGTAAATGTCCTCATGTCTTCTGGTTGCGTGACCAAATGAAGAAATTGCCAAGCCACTAATAGCGCTGGGACTGCAACAATATTGGACAAATTCAAGTATTCGAAATAAACTGACTCCGATGGAGGGAATTCAAACTCGAAAATTGTCGCCACGCCCCTGAAGTCAAGTGACACAAATGGGTTTGGTTTTGCCGTCTCCTGCTACAATCAAACAATCAGAATCATGGGTTCTCACTAACGCGGGACATTCTGCTACAGTCACTGATCTAAACTTATTTTCCAAGTATTTTTTCTGCCCAATTAGAATCTCGATGGGGGATACAATTCCTCCGGAAGTACACGACAGGTTTTGCAGTTACTACTGCTGATCAGGTATGCGTACCGGGGAGTCCCCTAGCCAAAATTTTTTACACCTGTACAGTTCGAACCAATCTATATCAGCGTAATTTAAACGTATCGTCATTAGTTTACGTGGGAGCTGTCTGTTGAAGGGTCCACGGAAGAACCAAGAATGTGATTGCTTGCATCGCATGGAGCCGCGTCCGGCTGTCACTATCATCGATCACACTTTAGTGCTGCGTAGCTTCTGCAAGATAAATTATGAAATCATGACAAAGAGTGTTCGGCGGGACATTTCACTTGAGGAATCGCGTACGTTACTCGCCTTTTATAATGGTAGAAAGAAGCACGCATTTCTTCTGCTTTAAGCGTTTATTTGTCTCCAGCAACGGTATGAATGTACGCACCAGTAACGGGCCAAATAAAGTGGTGTGCACAGGTAAGTGAACTGACCAAAACTAGAGAATGCAGAGTGTGATCAAACCTTGGATCAAATTGTAGGAAAAAAACAATCAGCCGACAATCAATAGGCACTGCGAGAGGCCAGTAGTTTGAAGATCTGCAAGCTGATCCGAGTGTCATGCTAATCAGCATCAAACGGTCAATCGCGGATCGATAGTTCTACGTACTTTTGCTCTCAACACCACCCAAGTTGTGAAAGCATATGATATCCATCTCAATGAAATTCTCACAGTCTGACTTCCTGTAGATCATTTCTTTTCGAATAGCCCCCGCCCAACAATTTGACTGTGTCATGCGTCTAACGCGGAAAATTGTCTGCTTAGCCGGATTTCATTTTAGAGATGCTCGTATACTCTTCCGTGTGTCGTCGCTTCACTGATGGTTTAATCTACGAGTGTCTAAAGCCAGTTTGATATCTGTGACTGGACTTGAATCCCAGCCATCAGGGTCGATGTATGTTAACACTTGGACCCGTTTAGTGTTTGTCGAGTGTGTCAAGTCGTGTTACCGATTGCGTATGGATAATCATAAATTGACTAGTTATTGCGTGTGGGAGTCGGAAAAATCCGGTCCAAATAATTTATCACCAAACTTTCACGCATCTGCTGAAAGCAAAGGACGAATAATGGACGGGTAGTTTTGGCCTAAAGATAGTTGTTCAAAGTCGCCACAGTGAAAGATATAACATTTCTAATGGTTGAAGTTGCTTCTATTATGATGGCGGTGTTATTAGTGACAGGGGTAATAGTAGTAGTCTAACTACTTGTATTGGTATTAGTAACATCGTAAGTAGTATATTCAGATGCTGATTAGTGTTGTTGTTGTTGTTGTTGTTGTTGTTGTTGTTGTTGCGGTGGCGGTGGTGGTGGTGGTGGTGTTGGTGCTAAACAGCCAATTTTAGTGATATTGTTGCTGTCCTTTGTTTTGTTTATATAGTTAGTTTACCACCTGCGTTTTCCCTGGTGGATGTGTCGTTAAGCGGTGAGAATATGATTTTGGCCAAATGCTGATCGTCAGTTCCAGAAAATTTTCATCGAAAAAATTGAATACCGTTGACTTTGGAGTCACACGAAGTCAAATTGTAGCATGGTTTGACTTTCATCTAATTCCAGTTGTTTATATTTCATTAAAATTACGCAAGAAAAAGACAAGAACTCATTGTTTTGTTTGTTTGTTGCACACCACTCCCGTCCATTCCATTCTCTGTTGAGAAAATCAGAATTCTTGACACTGTGAGTCATTTTCAAAATTGTAATGCTTGTTGTTGTTGTTTCAGTACAAATAGTTCATGAGTGTGTGCTTGCATGCATGCCTGCGTATTTAGGCGTGCTTGCAACCACGTTTGAATTTGACCAACAGGTCTAATATCGGTTTTACTGTTTTCCATTTTATCGTGGTGTTATTCGAATTTGTTCCATACAAGCGAGATGTGTTTGCCAATAAAAATTAATTGAGGAAATCAGTCAGATCCGCGATGGGATTATGGAAAGAGAAGGGCTAGATATCCCCACCCCGTCCGAGTTCCCGAAATCAGCCGGTCGACTAGATCCCGTGCTCAGTGCACCTGTACGGAAGTAGTTTCGGGAGGTCGTTATTTTTAGGGACAAGTAATTTAAGTGCACGCCCTGAATTCTATTCCAACCACTAACGTCACCAACGCGACGACGACGACGACAACGACCACCACCACCACCACGCAACAGAACCAGCACCAGAAACAGCAGCAGCAACAACAACACCAACAACAACGACGACAACAACAACAACGGTAGCAGCAAGAGTAGCAACAGGGATCTAATCCACTAACGATCGCCTGGGTAGTATCGTTTCCACAACGTTTTGTACTCATTGGGTACATTCATAGCTATGCTATAGTATTAAGGATGTTACGGGGTGTCTGGGCGTAAATGTGAGACAGTATAGTACAGTTAATGAGCGGCATATTGACTGGTGTTGAAGTTGTCCTTTCTTTTGGTTTGTTGAACACACACACACACACACAAGCACACGCGGAAACGTTGAAACAAGCTCGCAGAGAGACAAGAACAAGGTCTCTCACCGTCTCACATCTCTTTGTGGTGACATTTGCAGGTTTATGGGTTTTTGACGAAAATTGGTAGCCGTAAGGACGACGTGCGGTCACAAGCGCATGCAACCGATGATGTCCCAGCGACAGAGACAAAGTGAAAGAGAAACGGAAAATGAAAAAAATGCAGAAACATTGAACACTCAACTTTAGGCAAGTTTGTAACCGAATCAAATTTCCCGCCATAAATATGACACGGACCTTTGAACCGACAAGCTGCTCATGCAGCTATATCACGCATCTAGGTGGTCCTCACTTCGAGGTCGGACTGCCTGTTTGTACAAGCTCATGCGAGACCGTGAAACTGTGCGAAATTTCCCGTAACAAGTTCATCAAACGCAGTGAAACTTCTATCCCTGCCAGTACCATACCCCTTCCTCCTGTCTCGGTCATTTTTTTAAGACTGAAAGGGAGTTCCAACTGAGATTGCGAAAACTGTAATTAGAAACATTACTGTTATATCCACCGTCATGAGTTATCGTGATAAATGGTTGCTTTTCACCTACGTACCGCCTAGGGATTACGGAATTTTGTAGACTATTCCTCACGTTGCACAATGAGACCATATAATTGGCATATCGATGCACGAAAAGAGCAATCAGATATGTGGCTAACAATTAATGCCCGTTGGTAACGGAATGGCTAGAGGAAACTGCGAGCCGCGCGAATGATCGGATAACTCTAGTACAGATAAACTGATATCACTCATTTTATCGCCGTGAATATCATCCGTTTGAAACCAACGAAATTTTTAAAAAAAACTACGTTTTATTCGGCAAACTCTTTGATGTGAGGTCCTTTGTTGGTGTTAATTTTGTTTGTCATTTTTCTAACAGCTCGATCGTATCGCACAATTTACGACCAGGTTTGTACTCATCAGTCAAAGTACGACTGGTAGGTAACCTAGGCAACGAAATTCACCTACTAAACAGAAAAGGTATCGTGTGCGATGCGTGACGAATCATTGGGGTATAATTAATTGTATTACGTTAAATTTTCACATTGCCCAATATACATCTCGTACTACCGTCCCCGTGTAAATCCCAAAGGTATGCATGTGTATAATTGCGCTGAGTCGAACTTTTATCGATCGTTTTTTACAGCCAGCATTACGGATCGGACCCAGTTCATGTGGGCTTTTACAAGCAGCCACTGCCTCAGCTATTCAACATAATTCTACCGCACTGGAAAACTAAGTCGACATGCTTCTTCCTCTCCAGTCTCTCTAACCCTCGCTCCGTCTCTTTCTAAAACACACACACACAAGCGTACACACGCGCACACACAGAGTGGTGTGCACTTTTGATACGACAAATTTCGACAGTGTCAAAAGTGAGGTCAAAGAAAAACTACTTAAGTCGTCGGTGAAACGTGTGCTCAGACTGTGTGAACAAACAACCATGAGTAACAATAAAAAGTAGAATAATAATTACGGTGAGTTGAGCGATGATATCACATGGTGAATTCTTTCATGAAAACATTCAATCTCCTACTACTAAAATGTACCAAGTAATCAAGCCTTCGTCGTACTTCGGCTACCTGCACAGAAGTCATCTATCAGTAGGGGTCGATCGCTATGAGCTAACGGACAGTAACCGTGCAAATCAGTCACGGATAGGTGCAACATCATGTGGTGAAGTTGAACAAACCGTTCACAGCCTACCCGGTAGCGTAATGGCTAAGGCGTTTGGCTCTAAATCGTTCGTCCTTGTTCGGGTTTGCGTCCCAGTTCGGGCGCGGTGGATATACATTGCTGATGATTCCTAACAAGCTGGATGAAACAGCTGTACAGTGCTTCCATGGTTTCTTTATGGTGAGTTGAGCGGTGATATCACATGGTGAATTGTTTCATGAAAGTAAAAATAGTCAAGTTTTCATGAAATATTTAGAATCGGAAGGTCGCATCACTGAAAATGAAGATCAAGAAAAAGATAATGAGCTCGAAAATCGGGGCGGGGTCAGTCTACGAAAGAAATTCAACCCGGTCAGACGTATAAAAAATCGTTTGATCATACCAAATAAACGACAGCGAAAATTTGATCGTTCCCGCTTAATTAGGCAGACGGGATTTTTTTTCTTTTTATCTTTTACTTCCTTTATTAATGAAACAACAATTTACACCAATTTTCAGGAATGGGGCCGCGGCCAGCAGAGGGCCTCCAATTGGGGAAGTTGACCAGCAGTAGGAGGATTCGAACCCGCGACCTTATCCGTTTGGCCGCCGCCGGCCACAATCTTAACTGGCTGGCCGGCAAAACATCCCGCAATTTGTGGCAATTCTATGCTAATATTTTCTGCACTGATTCTACACAATATTGACATTGCGAATTCCCGCGTTCTTTCCAAACAACTTGTATCTCATATTACTCACTCCTGAGCAAGTAGTTTGGACGGATTATTTTCTTGTGTAATTGGTTTGATCACCACTGCCGTACACATTATGTACTGATTATTCACCTCTTCCTTTCTTATCACAGATTTGTACTCGAACCGTTTCATAGAGCTAGTTTTGGTGATATGGACGTGTCTTGTTTATTGTTGGTTCACTCCATGTACTTTATACCACTAGTCATTTTGATCCGGACAGTCACGGTTCAGAAACAATTCCAACTTCCGTTAGCTCTATCCACTAAGATCGAAATTTCGCATTGCGTCACAGAAAATTCCATTTCCAGTCTCACCATCATTAGATTCAGCATCCAGAGTTGGAATTTAGAACATGTTGGGAGGTAGAACCTATTGCTCAGTTCTAAAATGAACCTGGACGAGAATCATCTCAGATATGTCGCTGTAAAATCACTTAGCTTTGACCTTTCTACTGAGTTTTCATTCAGCGATCATTAGTCAATCAGTTGAGTTCCTTAGGACAGAATGATGGTAGTTTACCATGGGTTGAAGTTCATTAAACTTGATTTTTCGACAGACGACTAAAGCTATGGGCCCGTGTCCTGTTAGTAACCCGCGATTACCGACGGATAAGAGACAAAGACGCCAAAAATGCCCCATAATGACCTTGATTCCTGTCCCAACTGCAGTCGTACCCACCGGTGTACCGGTTATGAGAACCTTTCAACATGTAGCATGATTGGCAATGTGGTGTAAGAAAACAGAGGGTTAAAACTCTAACATGTTAGGTTTCTTCTGCTGGTAAGAATGATCTATAATGATTATTACTATTTCACTAAGAGCTATTGACTGTAAAGAATTTTTCAGACTCTGGGCAGTTGGGCAGTTCTCCTTTTGTATATCCCCTTCTTTTCAAACAGTCTCACTCGCTTCCAACCGCGCTCAAGTGTGTGGAAAAAGGTAACCACAAAAAAACGGTTACCTTTCTATGTCTTGTTCCAACAGGGTTTCTAACCCGATAAGAAGGTGCTTTATCCCCCTAGAGGAAAAAAGCTCTTCGTGTCGGTACTAATGGTCAAAAAGAGTCCTTTCCATATTCCCAAGTGGTCCTGGTTGTCAGTTGTTCGATTCGAAGTCTCAAGCTGATCGCACAAATCATCACATCTCGGTGGTTGTATAGGTATTGTCGATTGATAAAACATTTGCATTAGGTGATACTAGCCCAGATGGCCGGACTGATAACTAGCCAAGTAACCCATCATTAAAGTTTCTATTCTCACCGCAGATGGACAGAAATGCACATAGTTCTTAACAGCAAACACCTGGAAAAGATTGGGAAGCAAAGTTAATTTTGTATGCGTTTTACACTCAGGACATAGGCTGTAGACATTTCATCATCACATCCGATGGCATGAGAAAGATCATTTTCTGGAGGTGTAGTAGACTCTCCTGGAAAATCTATATCCGGTTGAAAGTTGTTACTTCGACTCGTCATTCACCTAAACTCTTTGACCACTTCAGAAGAACACATTGCAAATTCTATAGTCGTGGTTATACATTATTATGAAGAGGAACATCAGCAGCCTTGACAGTTTTTCTGTGAAGTTCTACGGACAGCATTTGAGAGTTCTCAGTTAATGGCGACCAATTGCCGGCCAAAGACACTGATTTTTCGCAGGTCTCTTTACTTCTCAGTAGTATATTTCGCATACGGATGGATGAACAAAATTTCACCGGAAGCACACGACAGGTTTTGCAGTTGTTGTCGCTCTTCAGGTATGTGTGCCCGGTTTATTCTGTTCAACCATCCCTATACTAATGCGCTCCTTTCTTAGTTAGCCTTGTCTGACCGACAAAAATCCTACCACGAATCACCAGTTGATTCGTAAATGAACTTATTATCCGGTCATGTTCCTAAAGATTCAAATGAGATTCCACTGAGTTTTTTTTACTTCCTTTTCTTGTAGTTTCTGATTGGCCGACTTTCGATGTTGACCGCGGCCGTGATGCTGTATGCTACTATGTCAGATGAACTGTACTTGAATGCCCTAGCGTCCTGGAATAGAAAAGCCAGTTTGCCGGTGAGAGATAAACTTCATATGCCATCTCAAAGTGTATACTTTCGTAAAAAGAGAAATCTCTTTTCTGGCATTGCGTCGCGAGTCTTCAGTCAATCCAACCTCCAAAGTGACATTGCTGGTTCACACCAGCTCTGGCAGTGGTAATCAAATCAAACTGGCATAGCCTATCTCATTTAGAGGATTACTGAATGCACTTTCAAGAACATGTGACTGCATTTGTTACCTCGATTTATCGAGTTATCACCTGATTTTTTGCTGGCTTCAAATCAAGGGTATATGAAGCCATTTTTGTCAAACGGGGACCACTCAAGTTACTCTAATGTAGCAGACCACTGTATGTTTCAGTCTGTTTCATTCTGTGCCCATTCCTTCATGCAACTTCGCGAAATGACATCAGTTAGCCACTGGTAGCCAATGATACTGCATGGCCTCGTTCGTCTTGGTTGGTTGTCGTTGGCTCAGGGCTTGCCAGTCGCGGTCTATTAGCGCTAGCTCTTTCAGTTGACAGTTACGGAAAACTGTTTTCCCAATCCTTGTGACAAATGAGCTAAGGCGCTCGGATTTCCATCGCACTGGCCCCAGGCAAGTTGAAATCACCATACAAACCCTCGAGTGAAAACGATCAACCCGTAACGTACATGAGGTCGGGGCTGCTCAGAAAATAGTGGGAGGTTGCAAGCGCCCCAATTTCCAGCGAATGAAAAACCCGTGAGTCGAAGCCCAGTAGGTAGGATTAACAGCATGTGACATTTACAGACTCGGAATCGAAGTAGCGGAATGCACCCGGCTTGCTACAAACCTGCATTTTGAACAAAGTCATCATTCGAGCCAATGGGAATGTGTAGTGCTCAAATTTCACATACATTTGGTCCTCTTATACGATATTGCAATGATATCATAGAAAATCCCTCTTCTAAACTGTTGGATTCCTGCCACAACTGCAATCGTGCTCGCTGGTAAAAAGAATGTGACCGTTTTAGTGAAAAGAAACAAATAATGATGGACTGCAAGAAAGCGGGTATTGTACAAATCAGCAGCCCCGAGAAATTCGTGTCACGCTGTCTATTTGTTGGTCAACAAATGTTACCGATACCCCGTGCTATGTTTTATTCTGACATGTCTCCAACTGCGTTCAAATGTTTGGGAGTGGGGGTGCGATTGAGCATAGCTTCCAAGAAGTCCCGTTATCACCTGGACAATATCGTGCAGCTTTTCGAAGTTGTAACTCGTTGATGAGGTGCGCAGTCTTCTTGGAGTAGAAGCTTCCAGTGCCAATGAGAATCCGCGGTAGATATTCTGTCCGTATCCGGCAGTATTCTTCACTGATAACCGTTGAGATTCAAAGCCATATACTGATCGATGACCATCCTGGTGTGATCAGTCTACTCGCGAATCACCTGACACAATCCAATGCAACTTCTTCCTAACCTGCAAAGAAAAGCAGTCAACAAAAAGCATGGCAGCAGGCAATCATGAATTTCGAAAATGCCTTGAATATTATTGGACCGAATGTATTTCATCAGTCGTGATTCCTCCTATTTTGTATACTAACGCAAGATTCGTAAGTAAACCCAGAAAGAGAGCGTATCTTCCAGGTGTTTTGGGCTTCTCACTATCTTCATTTGCGTAGCGTGGATCAGAGTCAGTCCAATATGTTATTGCTAGTAACTGAATTCCGTATTGCGATCTCACGGACAAATAGTAAGTTCGGCTTCGTATAGGTATACCCACGGTTAGTCTGACCAAATCTGCGATCATTTTGTTCAATGCAAGTTGATAATCGAAGTTGGGTTTAGGGCTTGCATCATGGACGACATCCTGCCGACATCTTTTAGGCGGAGAACTTGGAATTCCAACCAGTTCTCAGTTACCGCATTTTCGGTAGAGTTGGTTCGTGGGAGAACAAGTGTTGCTTGATGATAATCGTTAGTCCTAATACGCCACGAAACCCAAATCGATACCTCAAAGGCACATTAGGCTAATGCCTAGTGAGGAGATGTTGCCCAACAGTGTACGGATGAAACTCTAAAGACAGTCGATATCATCCTCAAGGAATTATCCTCCAACAGAAGTGGAAAGTTCCTGCCATAGTGGAGGAACCAAGTGAAAGGATGGAAAATTTCGACTGGTTAGATTTTACTGTTCGCAACACAGACGGCTTTTTGTTCTTGATCAAATTGGGATTTGTTTATCTCGCTAGATACTTTCTGTTCACAACCAAACTGGGCAGCTGGAAACTTCATTGATACGGCTGCACCACTACTTCTACTACTTCCGTTTTCTATCCTGTTGCTATCCTCTTCGTCGTCATAATCGTTGTCTTTTTTATGTTTTATGTTTTATCTTTTACTTTGTTAGTGAAACAACAATGTACATCAATTTTTAGGAAGGGGGCCGCAGCCAACAGAAGGCTTCCAAGTGGGGAAGTTGACTGGCGGTGGGAGGTTTCGAACCCGCAATCTTCACATCTAAAAGCGACGACTTTATCCGTTTGGCCACCGCCGGCTATAATGAGAGACCTTTGAGTCCAGAAAGTGATTTTTTGAGGAAAATCAAGCGAAGAAGTTCAAGTTGTCGTAACTGGAACATTTGCAGCATTGCTGGACCTGATTCGAAACACATCTCAGCAAGATGATTCACTAGCCAGTGCGGACATTCAACGCGTTGCAAAAAAACATGGAATTTATTTCTTCCAGATTGTTAGGAATTTTCAGTAGTTTATATCCCTCACACGGAACCGTGTCGAACGATTGTGAGTCAAGCGTTTGTACAGGAGTCGATCATTGTGAGCAGCGCCTCACAGTTGCGAACAGACCAAATCCATGGAGGGTTTTCACCCTAGTTCATCACAAGATTGTGTTCGAACAGGTTCCTCATTTTCATACTTCTTCTTCAACCCTGCAATTCAGATTAATCTGGAAGTAGCCCCGTCCTCATGTGAAAAAAACGGCAGTGATACTCTCTCGGAGAACATCTGAGCCAAGACCCCAGTAAGTTCTTGACTTTTCCCGGCCGACTGAACGATGTTTTAGTTATGTATGGGATGGGTTTTGCGCCTTCTACATGTAAAACATGGTTGCGGGAGTGAACTAGTCTGACGTAGAACCTTGTTCTTGAGAGAAAGAAGCTAGACGAAATAAATGTGTTATGTTATTTATGCAGCGACATATCACTAGGGTGATTTTATGTCGGATGAAGTACCGTATCATATACACTCTATTGACAATTACCAGTTTTAAATATCCCTGGTGTCGACGTGACATTTGATCATTGATCAACGGTCGAGAATAGATGAGACCGATGAGATCGAGCCTAAACTGCGGCTCTGAAAGGTGGCCCTTGCGGACAGAAGGCACATGAAGACTGTTAGCGTTTTAACACTGATGTTGTCTTACTATTGCCAGAACATCGTAAGAGGATATGTTAGCAACCATGAGGCTTGGTTTAGGGTATTCGCTCACAGATCTCGAACGTTAGGAAGGGCAACGAAATAGATTTTGTTTGGGTCACGTGTTGCTCGTAGCTACGGAAAGCCATCATCGCTCTGGGCTGCTCTCCGAGGTGGGTACTGGTTGAAACATGGACTGAGATGACCATTCGATTGAACGTCGGAAAGATCTGAAAATCTTACCGGCGGACTGCCTCGCGTACATCCAGTTAGGCTACTGGGTTGGGGGTTTAGGTGGTGGTCGAATGCTGGGGCTGGAGATAATGGGTGATATGCCTGAAAGTTGTAGTCAGTGTGGTTCTTGCGTTCAAAGTTTCTCCCTCAAATTATTGCTTTGCAAATAGCCTCTCATTAGTTTTCGTTCTCGTTTTGAGTAGTCGGTGCTACAAGGTGGCACATAGAACCAGATCTCGTCGACGCAAGTTTAATGACTAGAAAAACAGAAGTTCTGGTGCGATGCTTTGTGTCACTGTGAAAATCTTTGTGATTGTCCTCGATCAGTAACTCCTAGGTTGCCCAAATCCCAAACGGAAATAACCACGAATAGTTTTGAAACGGGATTCAGATTTAGCTGTTGATATTGAAGGTCCAGCGCAATGGACGAATATGATAGGCTGAATTGGATAAGAAAACATGTCGATTGGTTGGCTGATTAGCGTGAAGGGCTGACGTATGTTATCAGCCATTGATTATTGCCAAAGCAGCATGGGAATGAAACAAATGATTCAACCACTCATATATAAGGGGTTCGCCTACTCGATGGCTTCTAATTTGGGAAGGTAACCGGTGGCGGGACCATTCCAACTCACGAAAACATGCAGTACCTTCTTGTACATCTTAACACTTCTTTCGAGTCTGAAGTTAACAATTGCCAAGCCGTCAACACGGCATACTTCAGATGTGACGGCCCCGGATTCGATTCCGACTCTCGTCTCCGCTGTCAGTTACTTTTCACTTTTTGGTCAGTCTCTGAGCGGTAATGTCTCTTTTCCTTTACAATTCTACATTAGAAGTAAAGATTATTGTTATTTGTCGATCACAAAGCCTTTGGGCAAGCTTTCAAACAACTGCTCGGCATACTCCAATTAGCAATCGATGCTCCCGCCCAGTACGAAAACCCGCGTCTGATGACCGCTTCCAACAGAGCATCAGTGGTCAATCCCAAATTAAGCCAGCCTTAGGAAGGGAAAAATGGCGTGACTACGGTGTCATTTTAACCTCGTCATTCCGCAGTCCATCGAGTCTATATCAAAAGATCCTACCTAATTCCAGTTCGTAGTGGTCACTCCGAGTAATTCTAAAGATAATTTAACAAGGATGTATTCAGAATACCAGCAAATTCGAGTCAGAAAAGAGTACCTCTTACGAATCGGAGCAGAAGAGGTTTAACAGATGAAGGCAGACACGGTGAAAGCCGGTATGTAATCTCAAGGGTATCGAGATAGGGGATATACGTGCTGGTCGATAAACGCGCAGGCCCGATGCTATGTCAACCACTTTCACTGTTGCCACAACTTCTACCATTGTACCAGGCTCAAGCTTGCTGCCTCCCGGACTGTACTCGTTCCGGATGGTAAATCGTACTGCGACCACTTCGGCCCAGACAGTGCTCATTCCAGGCGACAGGTGCACACCCGGGCCATGATGGCTACCAATCAGGTGACTAAGTCGCCGTTGTCACGACCCCACTCGTCCTCCAACCGTAGGCTTGCAATTTCCTGAGCGTACGTGCGTGCGTGTATACGCGGGCTGAGAGCTAGCATGGATTCACGCTCAATTGCTCGCACGCGCCCCATCGCATCGGTGGTCCTGTTGGTGTTACTAGTTGTTGTCATCGTCGTCACACTACCATCATTCTCTGCTAATCTGTCTGTGTGTGTAGGCTTGGGCCCAGCCACCGCCACCCATCAAGCTCACTTCCATCCTACCCTGAACCCTTGATCATCGTGGTTTGCATGGTTTGGTATGCATGTGCGTGCCCTTGAGCGATAGACGAACATGCACCAGAAGTGAGAGGAACAGCTACCCTCAGGTTGATCACATTGGTAGCTGCACATAGACGTGTCTGTACACTCTAGGTGCATCCGCATGTACTTGTACCCACCGGGTAGTGTATGTGTGCTTGTGCGTGCATCTGAACAGAATATCGCCTAGGCATGATGGCAACCAACGTACCACTTTCCACATATCTGAGGTCAGTTAGTACTGGTGGCACTACACTTGGTGGTGGAGATGCACAAATGAATCGAGGTGTAGGCTACGAAACACAGATTGAAGTGCGCGGCTTGTGATGCCATTTGGGCCACGACAATATAGCGCCACTCACTCTGCAGGGGTGTCGGCAAGCTGCGCATCACATCAGAGAATCGATAAACTGTGAATGAATTCGCAACACAACTCACGAGGGCATCGTGACACCAACGTGCGTTTAAACATACCTACATCACATATGTAGATATCTATCTATCTACATATATATATATATATATACATTTATTTATATCTATACATATATATATGCATATGTATATACATACATATATATATATATATATTATGTATTATTAGACATTCATATATGCAAACAGCAATACATGCCTATACGACAGTGTCGTGCACATCCCTGGGCTAAATAAGAATAGCGACGGAATCACGAACACGCACGCAGTTACACCAGCACGTGTTGTTTGCGTGCAAAATCTTCCGTAAACCCTTTGTTTAGTCTATAGATGAAATGGAATATTCCAAACGGTAGTACGCGAACAACGAAGCGGACTGACGGTGCCACGAGCCTCACTCATGCGCGCAAACTCACACGCACACGTACACAACAACAACAACAACGGCGACGACAACAACAACAACGACAAAAGCAAACAAACAGATACGGACGCCAACGTCTTTGTCATGCACACAAACAGGCCTCTTAACTCTCCTTTTCCCAACACCGACTTGTATCATCACCATCGTCATCGTCATCATTATCGTCATCGCACTACTATCAACATCACACCCAGTGCGTGACCCGGTATTGACTTCAACCACCTGTGCGAACTGGTGAATGAGCCACTCGGCGGACGTGTGCGTATATGTGACCGTGTGTATGTCTCCCTGTGTGAGTGAGCTCATTCGTCCTCGTGACAGCTGCTGAGCTCCGTTTCGACTAAGCGACAATTCCGAAGGCATTTGGCGGAACTAATTCATTCGGTTTGTGTCACAGCTCATTGCGGACCGCGTGGACGTCGGACTGCTTCGTCTCCATCTTATCATTATTTATCCTGTCGTATATCCCCTGATTGTGCTTCTGAGTGAGGGTGTGTTCTGGAATCTTTCTGTGCTACTCTCTCTCTCTCTCTCTCTCTCTCTCTGTTTCTCGTTCACTTGATTATCACTTGAGTGCGGACTAGCACACACGCACGCTCGAGAAATCGCGGTGGATTTATCCCTCACTCGCATTGATACACACGAAGTTCATTACACGTGTCAATCATTGTTGGATTCGTTGTACGAAGAAATTCTATCCGGTGGAAAATTGTGCCCTATTTCCTTTCGGTAAGTTGTTCGAAAGATTGGATTGTCCGTAGTAGTCATATATTAATAAATAGGAATTTTCCGGTCCTTGCGTATCTGTGATATCATGGGTTGTAGTGTACTGTAGATTATATTGTTTTATCTAATTGATACAAGCATAAACCCAGTGTGACACCAGAAGAGTTTACTGGTACTGATTCAAGTGGCTAAGCTGAAAATTGCGTACGCATAAACAAATGTTGTGCGGCTCAGAGAGGGTTTAGATCTAAGCTTTCCGGTATAAAGAAAAATTTCTCTTTGCGGTTGGCCCGCCCGGCGCTGTTTTGAGAGTCACTTCAGATAGCTTGAATAGAAGAAAAACGGTTTATCGAAAGGATCTCTCCGAGCAACTCTTCCAAACCTTTCTTTACTGATGCAGGAGCAGTGTGATATTCGTCAGGAGAGGCACTGAGCATACTCTTTGAGATGGATTGGAAAATAACGAACAATATACGGATAAAGTCTGCGCACTGTTGTTCAAGCTTGCTAGTTTTGAACGATTGGGGTCGCATTTCGAGCACACACTAGACTGGACGATGTACGTAGTGAAAGTCACCATTCAGCTATCTTCTGAATGGGCTCCAATCCATTTAGCTGAGTGGAGCCGACGGCACATCAATTTCAGGAAGGAGGTCGCTGCCAACAAAGGGTTGCCAAGTGGAAAAACCGATCGGCGGTGGGAGGATTTGAACCAGCGACCTTCAAGTTGAGGCACCACGACTTTGACCGCCTGACCGATATTCCCCAACATAGCGATGTCAGCAATGTCCGGTCTCCGGGGAGCCGCGTATGGGGTGGCCAAGCAGATAACGTCGTGGCGTTTGGACGTGAAGGTCGTGGGTTCGAATCCTCCCACCGCCAGTCGACTTCTCCAATTGGCAGCCCTCTGTTGGCCGCGTCCCCCTTCCTGAAAAACGATATGCATTGTTATTTCATTAATAAAGGAAGTAGAAGATAAAATAAGTAGAAAAGTTGACAACACCCCGAGGAATACTAGATTGGTTTATAACGTGTCGGCAGGTCCAGTTTTTGATGTGACAATCAAAAGAGCACGGTTAATTTAGCTTGAATGATCCAGAACTGGAGTCAGAAGTGGGTGAATTGCGAAGAAGCATTTGTGGATCTCACGGGTTGAACTGTTAAGATGAACCGGATAGTGTATCGCAACGAAAGCATTTCTATGAGGTTTCCATGATAGTTGGAAATGATCCGAAATGGATGACGTTTTTACCGAAAATACCGGGTCTTATCTCTCGTGATTTTTTGTACAGTACTTGGTGATTACGGTGATATCCCGTAGAGAACGTTTTGCGCTCTTCATTTACCTTAATAGCAGACACGCCGATTATTGAGAATAAAGTAGGATTCATATAAGACCAGATCTTACGGTGCATACACCTGCACGCATCAATGTGTCCATCATTTTTGGATTTAACTACAAAGCAGTTGTGTAGAAGAGAAATAAATGTTCTGTGCATTTTAACCAAACCGAAGTATCGGGTTTCTTTCTCATGGTCCCACTATTTTGATCTTCTATTCGGCCGACAGTTTAGCACATCTTTCCGACAAGTCTACACATTTGTCCGTCCGTACCGGACGGTGTACAGACTGTGTTCCTACATTGTTTGCGAACAAACGTACACGGTGACCAGGTCGGGTGCTAAGAGAGCATGTTTTCTTACTCTTTTCGTAAGCTTTTTTATGTAATCCCTAATCAATGCAAAAAGCGGTGTCAATTTTCAATTCTTCCACCGAAGTCTCAATTTCCTGCATACTATGAAACCTGGTCGTGTCTGCAGAACCGACTATTGTCGTGAACTAATATTTCAGCGTTCTTTTTGGAGTTTTGTACTTCTCATACGCACCAACGCCCGGATCCACGCGTTAATGGCGATGCATCCACGAGGCTATGACAATCATAACGTGATTCTTTTAATTCGGATTGCAATTCACGTGGCTATCTCTGTCACCTTGTAATCGATCAGTCAGTTTTGTGTTATCGATTTTCAAACCATCGTTTCTTTCGGAAAGTTCATCTTACCATGGGTCTCCTTATTGAAAATGTTAACTCACCAAATCTAACCAACTACCATTCGGCGTTATGCGACTCGCCTGTCGTCAAAACTATTCTGTTCGGTGTGCAGTTTGCCGTAAGCCTTCAGTTACACGCATCGCATCAGAATTGTCAACTGAAGCAGTATTTCTTTGAACCTACACCACAACATCATTGGAGAAATATTGAATAGTAAAGTAATAGTTTTATGCAGATAAAGGTAAGCTAGCTTAATGTGTTTTACCAACCGAGATAGAATACCAGAGCTTGAAATTACTGACAGGGTTTACTGGTTGATCTACCGGAGGTCCGGATATCGGGAAGTTACCAACGCAAACGGATGTCCACAGGCGCACAGCAATTGATTGAATATCACGAAAGATAGCTTGTTTAAAATCTCCGGTCTCATCTCATGGGAGAGGTTCCCAATGAAAGACGAACAGAGAAGTTGAACAAACTGAAAAGTGATGGGTAGATCGTTGGACGGAATTTCGAGGTAGCTTGGAGAAGCGGGCCATTCGGGTCGAGAGACACGAAAAGTGTCGGGGAATTCGTCATGGGGTTCATGAAACCCAGTTCCTGAATGAGCTGTAGCATATAATATTTAGCACAAACCAGAATGGTGGCAAATGACGGGAACAGTGAGCGAGGAAAAAGAAAAAAAAGAAACAATATGCAAAGTTCATCACACACGCTATTTCTTTCATTTTGTATCTCCACATCATTCGCTCTCGAACGGTATCCATAATTCCTCCGTGAGCCTCATGTCCTCCAGTTACACAAACCGAAGTAGAAGATTGTTTCAGAAGAAGCTAACCCGAGTCTTTGACCAAATGGTCTAATCCGCAATGCAGCATGACTATTTGAGCATCAAGTAACCGGAATGATTGGTCATTTCATACACTCTTCAAGTGGGGCTAGACATCCTGGGGGCCCAGTAACCCTTTCGATGGTGAAGCACACATCCGTATCCTTTGCATATCGTCCATGGTTGATTTGGAACTAGGGTTTACCATCTGCTCTAGAGTGATTACCAAAGATCAGTCAACCCGTGCGGGGTGCCGGACATTCGTCTTCAGGAGGAGTTCAGGGTGAGCAACCGACTCGGGACCTGATACACCCTACCTCCGACCATTCTGAAGCATTTGGATGGCGTAGTTTGGGTAGCATCTTTGATCTGATGCATGTTCCATCACTTTGCTCCCTATCATTTACCCAACTCTCCGAACGACGTAAGGAGTGGGTCGAAAGATCGATTCGCCATGTATCGGTCTTTGTTGTGAGTGATATAATGCCGATAACATTGTTGTTGGTAGATGTTGTAATTCGCCGACGTTTCGACTCCGCAAAGCTGAAAAATGCACCAATGCTATAAACCTCAACCTCCTCTCACGCACGCACACACACACAAAATAAATTTCCTGTGAGACGGGATAACTCAGGTTGATAGTGAACCACGTCTAAAACGTTCTGCGATTGTTTGAAGTGCTAGGACAGATACATTTGAGTAAGAGGAAAATATCTACTGTGTGATCGAACGGCTTTGAAAGGGATATGTCGAATTATAGGTGACGAATGAATTTGATTGAATGCACCCGAATAGCAAGCAAATTTGTAGAAAGGGACCGGGCCCTGAGTATGTATCAATAAATAGGCTGTTGTCTTATGTCATTTGGTTGTGCCAAAACTGGAGGTATGTTTTCGGAAAGAAACCAAAGGATGCCGAGACCACCTCTCCCACCCAACACTTATGAAGTATCCTGAGCATTAACTAAGCTGACTTGGTCTTTCCGCGGAGTGAACCACAATAATGTGACTTGATAAGGTCAGTCCATGACGTCGAATAGAGCTTAGGAAACCTTACTAGTTAGCTTTGTATTCAGCAGGTCAGGACAGTTTCTCCCATTTAGGTTCCAAAAGATCCGCACAAACACCCAGAAGTTTGTCACACTGGCGAATATATTACAACAAACGTAACCACAACACATTTTATTTATCCATTTGGTACTGGTAATGGTGATAGCAATTCTTCCCGTGGTACTTATTTGTTCGATTTTCTGGACATGGTTCCAGTTACACGAAACTCCCGTGTCTTGTGTGCACGGTTGTCCAATGGAAACTGAGTTAGCAAAGTTTATTTTTACACTTCAGATTCCGTGTGATTGGTAGACGGTCTTGGTATTCACATCTAGCTAGACGCGTAATTCTTGACCCGGATTCAAGTCATCTCGTTCGATTCATCCAGTGGAGATCAGCATCATTATGTGGGCATCATGAGACGACAACCATTTTTCGTCCTCGTTTTTCTGACACAAGATCCAAATGATACTGTTTAAGTTAACGGCTGTGCTCAATTTCTCATTAGTGTTCACAAGCATTCACACACTGTCTCTGTCTTTCACTTTGTGTCTTCTGTTCACACCTATCTTCCTCATGCTCAAATTCAGCGACACTCATTCCAGCTGACATCCGAACACACCATGCGCATCGGTCCGTCTGAGTTCCAGTTCATCATCACAATTTAGAATGAATTAAAGGGAAAGTTGACAATCGATTTATCGACCGATCGATCCATCCATCAACGAGCAGAAGAATTGCTCCCTCCCGATGGATTGTCTCAAAAACATTGTACGCATGCACCTACCCGTCTGTCATCCTCGACTGTGTGTGTGTGTGTGGCTATTTACTGCACACATTTTACACCACCTACTATCACTAGTATGCAGTACAATTCACACCTGACAAATCAGCATCGGTTTGAAAGGGTCCAAGTAGGCATACATAAGTTTAGCACTGATTGACAGTGCATAGGCGACGTTATGTAAGTACAATGATTTTCGCATTGGGGTGTGTACAGGTAGCTTTGACGGACCTTCGACTGAGGCGGGAGAGAAAACGAGAACACCGAAAACAAGGTGAACAATCTAAGAAAATAACCCCCCCCCCCGGCGGGAACAACAACAACAACAACAACAACAGCAGCAGCAGCCTAGGATAACATTACTTGTGTACCGTTTGCCTCTCTTCACTGTTCGCGAATCTTTTTCTGAGCATGACGACGATGAAGATGATGGTGATGGGCAGTGCCGAATGCATATGCACAAACCCATCCGAGTGTCCACGGAACAACTGAATTATGCATGTACTTCGGGCAGTTTATCGGGAACTTGCCGCTGGTTCGCCCTTAAATAACCAGATAGGTTTTCTTTTCACGTGATTGAAACTGTCCCGCTATCAGCTTACACAAAGCGAAGGAGCCCGGGAGGGTTGTCTTTCTTGGAGCTTCGACCAAGAAACGAGGGAAATCGTTTGTTTTCGGAACAATGGAAATATTCTTTCACTTTCACTCATGAAAAGATGCCACTTATGTGTTCCTGAGTGGTTGGTATCTGTAGCATTCGAATCCGAGACGGTTCAAAGACTGTCTATCGTTTACGCAAATCTGGCTGTCTCGTCATCACTGAAGTGACGCGTCTCTGCTCGTGTACAAGCTTCTGGAGTGTTAGTGTGACCTGATCCGATCCGAAATGATTGCGTCTACTATCTCAGGTCTAATGGACAGCACAGAACGCAAATGAGGTTTCGAAAGCTTACCTACGATAACGGTGTGACCATACTGACATGCATCAGGACGCTGAGTACTGTGAATGAACGGTAAAGAATAAAGGTATGAAGAAGTTCTATGCGGTCAAGTATAGTCATGATACTGGAGTCGAACTTTCGAATAACCTGAATGTCTTGAAGAATATGTTAGATGTGTCGGGAATTTGGAAGTCTTTCGGTATCATCGCACTCGACGAGACAGTTCACCCCACAAATTTCTTCACTAAGGCGGTACCAGATTTACGTAACCTGGGGTTTTTGATCCCAGATGGTAATCAATATTGATGCCTCCCAAACCTAGAAGGGCTTCAGCTGGACTTTGATCATTGCCATCACCATATCAGCTGCATGAGTCTCGGTGACACTGGTTTCCAATAGCCGCGGCTACCCTGCAGATCTATTCGGCATTTGTTACCTAATAAAGTCCAAGAAGCAGATTAGGCGCATTTTATAGCTTGCTGGTGCATCTTGGATTCGCTTTCTTTCGTGAAAGCTTCAAGTGACTTTCAGTTCCTTTTCTATTAAGTGTAACTCATCACAGATTTGAATGTTTCCACCTGTTTTTGTTTCAAATACAAATCCATCAATTTTCCCCATTAATTGCAATGTATGGATTTGGCCACGTGATGTGCCTTCTATCGCTTTTCCAACTGGACACCCAAAGTAATGAATAACAGTTGTGTTAGTTCGTAATAAAAATGACCAATAATAGTAATAGTGATCAGTAATTTTAGTGAATTACCCTCACCTTTTCTAACGAGTAATTCTTGAGATCTCACTCCTATCGCGTTTTTTTTTATTTCTCCCAAAAGCATGATGATTTTTATCACACGTGATGAATAGAAATACCAGTTTGAACGGCACGCTTGCTCTTAGAACGAAGAGAATCCAATTCTTCGCATCAGAATTTAATTTGGATCTTTTAGGGTTGTGGAGGAATGGTAAGTCATTCAAATGAGATTCTGCTACAAAAGCCGATATCGGAGTGCACAATAGGAATGACTCACCCGGACAGTACTGAGTACACGCACCTGATCAGCGGCGATAATCATAAAATCCCCGTCTTCCACATGCGTTAGTACTTGTAATAAAAACAAATTTTCTTCGATTACACACTGAGAGCACACACATGAACAGTCCCTCGCTCTAAACTGTAAATTATAACTGGCCTCAGTTCTAATCCATTTTTTTTCAAAAAATCTATAGTATTTGACTGGAGTTTATTTGGGGAGTATGGGGGGGGGACAAGCGTAATTAGTCCTGGACATCTGAACATCTGTGTCCGGGTCACTTTCGGTCACGGGGACTGATTTCAGCCATCATGTGGGCCAGGTGCTGATGAAAATCGGAAATATGCAGTTATTGGTTTTCCAACGATTGCCACTGGTACCACGACCGCATCTAGTCTATGTTCATTTCGTTCAGTACATCTGTATGAAAGATGATGATGATGATGATGATGGGTACCTGAATCCTCGCACTCGTTACACTGCGTCGTCCGGGCTGACCCGAATTCCCGGACAACTAGGTTTTCGACCGCGTTCCCGGATGATTCTTTGTCTCCGGACCGGATTGAATTGCCCATCCCAACTGGGTTCTGCGTACGCGCGTTCGCGCGATCCACATCGAGTAAGGCACCTGTTTGTTCTAATCGACTAGCTTGGAACGCCGAAATCTCCGTTTGAGCTTTAGCACCGATTTTTCCTTTCTTTTACGGGCTTTCTCGCTAGCATGTGAAGGTTTTTTTCATCTACTTGTGTTTGTGTGTATATTTTTTCTCTCTCGGTTGTTGAACGTTTTGCGAGTTCCCTACACAGTTTTTCTTGTCATAGACTCCGTTCCGGTAGATAGTTGCTAAATCGATTCCTGTTGAAGCCATTAGGAGAGCTTGACGTTATCTGAAGAGCAAGCGGTCCTATCATATCCCGATTTTTGTTTCCCTAGTTTCACCTAGTTGTGAATCCATTGCGCACATGCCCGTACCCATGGTAGTAGTAGTGGTAGTAGTAGTAGTAATAGTGGTAGTAGTAGTAGTAGTGGTAGTAGTAGTAATATTGGTATCAAGAGCAGGATTAGCAGATACACAAATCAGGAATCCATTAGTTCTACTAGAATAATACAGTATCAAAGCTGAACACAAACTCTAATTGAAATAACTTTGGCGAGCATTTGTCGAGTAAGAATTAATTCTTCATACAGAATAGTAGTGTTCATGTCCTTATTATGAACCACGGAAAAACTGTTGTTCATTCGTTTCATCCGAGTGGTTTGGATTCATCAGCAAATGGTACGTAATTATCTTTCCTCGATTTGGATTCAAATCCGCGGTGACTGATTGTGAGTGGCAAATTTTAG
Organism: Fasciolopsis buskii; assembly: GCA_008360955.1. NCBI lineage: Eukaryota > Metazoa > Platyhelminthes > Trematoda > Plagiorchiida > Fasciolidae > Fasciolopsis > Fasciolopsis buskii. The sequence goes on from LUCM01010092.1 coordinate 51,548, forward strand.
CTACAGGCGATCGGGTTTGGTTCTCACTAATTTCCTGAAATCATTCATCACCTTTAGGAAATCATCGTGTTATGAAAACCAGCAGGGCATATCCACTGGACCCGAGCTCAAACGAGAACGCGATACGAACAATTAAAAGCCGAACGCTTTGCCCATTACGCTACCAGGTGGGCTTTCAAAGGTTTTGTTGAACTTCGCTACATGATGATAACGGGTAACGCGTTCGATTCACAGGCGTTCCTGTAGGGTTCTTATCTCCGTTCAGAGACGGTGCTTGTGTGCATTGCTGATGATTCCAAGCAAGGATAAAACAGCTGTACAATACTTCCATTGTTTCTTACTAAGGTGTTGGGCGTTAATAAAACGTGATGGGTTATTTCATCTCTTACTTCTAAAACGCTCACCGATTTGCCAATTATCATCGTTACATTATTTCATGATCAATATAGCATTGGAATAGTGACTTTGTCATTTTGGCCAGTTCTTAGTTAGAAAGTCGCATCATCTTATAGCGCCGGATCAGATGTGTTTACACCTGGATACATTCACATTTTCGTCTACATCGAATTCGTGTTCCAGGCATTATGAGCTCGTGAACATTCCTTATAGACCTGTACAACGAACAAGGTCATTGTGACCGCATTCGCTAACTGGATTAAATGGGGGCGATTTTATTCATGCAGTCGAGAGAACTTGTGTGCCGAAGGTCTCATAACTCAAACCCAAGCTATCTAATCGATCTTTTTACTAAAAACAAAATTTTGTTCAGTAGATGAAGAATAATTATGAGTAATACAGCGATTTCGTTCAGGGGAAAATTGTAATAATTGAGTTTGGTTTCATTTAAATACGTTTACACGTTTGGTAGCAAATTGTCCAATGCATAAATTATCGGGATATTCTGCCCTATCCCGATCGGGTAAAACTTGGTTTTCCTGTTTATCTCCGGCATATGAAAGTTGGAGATCCCGTACGGAATGACTGCACGCATGAGATGATTAGCCGAAGCGTATGCATTTTCACGATGAGGAATAAACAACCCACATAAATGTAGAAAAAGACCGACCCCATGGATACATACCCACATACATTCGAGAGTTTCGAATCGGCAGCACCAGTGACATGGGAGGGGTGTGGGGGGGGGCGAGAGAGAGAGAGAGAGTGAAGTCATGAGGTGGGTGGAAGGATGTGAAATGTCATACGTCGGAAACCATCTTGAAAGTCGCATTATAGTACTAGTCCCTTGCTCTGCCGGGTGTGAACTGGGCCTACCATCTGAGAGAACAGCCTTGTGAACGAACCGTTTGGGATAGCTACGAGAACCGGTGAGATATGTGGTCATCTGTGCAGTGACGTGGCTATTCTTTATTTAGTCAAACTCTTCCATTGTCCGGTCGGCAAAGATCTTGAACACGCACGCACGCACACACACACACACACACACACACACGCTCTCACATGCACGTTTTGCACATTAAAAGCAAAAAAACTGAAAACGTTGTGCTACATTCTGCCTAAACCAGTGTGATGATTTATGGTCGGTTGTTGCCTTTGGTTTACTAACCGCGGTGTGATTTTTTTCCGCAACCAGAGATTGCCATCTACGAACGGTGGATGTTTGAATCTCTCTCTCTATCTCTCGTCGCGTAGGATCAGAAGCTCGGTGAGACGCTGAACTGCTCATTTTTCTACTCCGGTTCTCATCCGTTTCTTATATGAATCAGTTCAGTAATATTCACTCATACACGGGCAAATATACCGAGATATCACGCATGTAACTACATCCTCAAGGCCAGTGTTTGCATGTGTGCACTTGTCCGTTGTCTGACTTTGCAATCAAAGTGTGAAAACCTTACACTCTAGCCTCTATGAGGTATGGTCAAGCTGTAGCACATCTCAGTAAACTAATTAATTAACCAGTTAGATCGTTCGATTCCTCGCTCACCCTTTCATCCATTCGTATTCTTCCCTCGTCTTAACGTTTGTGCTTGCTGACAGGCACCACCCCAGAACTGGACAGTTCTTAGTCGCGGTCAGTTGCTCAAAACGAATCTATATCTACCACCGCCCTCTGCTAAGGGTCCCTGCTAATTTTTGATGTCTGAACAGTCATATCGGCAATAACTATGATCGGAATTGGAAGAACTCCGGAGTAAGAATGACGACGCCGACTCCAGTTTGATACAGTTACTCCGAAAGTTATTCACGAGGCGGGGATCGCTCAAATCAGCCTGAATGCGCCACTATCTGATTGGTTATCGTCCAATATCGGGGAAGAAAACGTTATCTGATGGAATGGCTGATGAACCAGAGAACTTTCATCCCCTTATTTGTCAGTCCTATCGGTTCGTACGGTATTGAGTGTGTTGATCAGTCAGTCGGTCAACCAGCCAGCCAGCCAGCCAGCCAGCCAGTCACCCAGTCACCCAGTCATTCATTCATTCACTCATTCATTCATTCATTCATTCATTCATTCATTCATTCATTCATTCAGTCAGTCAGTCAGTCAGTCAGTCACTCAATCATTCAATCTATCAGTCAAGCAAGCAAGCAAACACTTCGGTCTTAAAACTAGTAAATCATTAGCTAATTTTTTTGGCTAGATGTGTTGGGTCGTTTGATTAGTTTGGCATGCACTTCAAATGCTGATTCGTTCCTGACGAATGTTACGTTGAAACAATAAATAATACTGTATTCATACAAATCGATCAGAGGCATCCCCGAGGGCCTTCGGTTTCATCCATTTTGTGGCTGAAATGCCACAAAAGTGTGATCATTTTGAATGTATGCCTCTTTGTTTGCTGTCGGATGTGTGTATGTCGGACGTCAGTTTTGCTTTGACATGTTCGCACAAGTAACTTTTCCATTGTCCTATATTATGTTCCTCCCCCTCAATTGAGCAGGTTGGCTGTTTTTTTCTGAATTCGGTGAGAAAAAACAATAGTTTGTTCGTTTCCTTACGTGCGTTCATGTATATCTACCTGCTTATTCATCGGTCAAATTCAAACATCGTGACGGTCATGTGTTTCTCCGTTGTCATTTGCGGATATTTTAAGCCGATGGAATTTTGTGGTGCTTCCAAATCGGTTTCAGTCACTTAGTTGATCTTAAACTAGGGTACCAATTTCGTGCTATGTAGTATCCCTGATCTGATCTATGGTCACGTCACTTCGGTTGTCTTCCATCTAGCTGAGGCCTATCTTTTACCCAACTCTCACCTTTGGCTTCCCAAAGCTGAATAACGCATCAATGGCAATGTCACATTAACCCCATCCACACACACACACACACACACACACACACACACACACACACACACAAAATCACCCGATGGACGGACTAAATCCTGTTTTATAATGGACAAAGTCTAAAGCGATCTGCGATCATTTTCGTTGTGTTAAGACAGATACATCTGATTAAAGAGACAATATCTACTGTGTGATCCAGCGGTTTTGAAGGTAATATGTCGTATTATAGGAAATGAATGAATTGAATTCGGCACCACTGAATGACGAACAAACGAACGAACTCGTAGTGGGACCGGCCCCTAAGTGTGTATCAATAAGTGGGCTGTTGTCTTGTATTGTTTACTTGGTTGTGTGAAAGCCAGAGGCGAGTCCTTGGAAAGAAACGTGAGTGATGTTGGAGGCATCCCTGGGATTCCATATCACGAAACTTCATGATCATTCATGAATCCAGCCTTTGTTCTCCAAGGATTCAGCTGCAACGGGACAGAAGCTTCGTTGGATAAAATTCATAGGACGTGTAGTTTGACTTCGATGCCAACCCTTCGATTGGCAGACCCGGAGCGATCTCTGTGGCTGTCTCATCTCATTGATGACGGTACTTTAACATTCGTGCTACGGTAGCTCGAATGCGTCATAGGTCATGGTTATTATCTCCTGCAGTTTGACAGTTGTTTGGACTTTTCTGTTTGCTTGTTGCTCGTCCAATCGACTAAATGAACATTTCTCTCGGACGGTTTGTTAAGCACTGTTTGTGGCTCATTTGAGTGGATTATACTCCTAAGGAATAAACAAGCACAGTGAGCCGATTATAGACGGTACGTTTTTGTATTAGGTAGGTTAAAGGTCCCAATTATGAAATCTGCACCGTGGTTTGCGATCCATAGGTCACCACTATCTGGGTTATTTGTCCTTCACTAAATCTTAGATGGCAATGTCCATTTTTCCACTCATATATCTAGCTAAATTTGACCTTCGGCGACCGGCTAGTGCGATTCGGTAATTCACATTTCGCTCATTTCGATGGTATCGAAGCCAGTATCATAAAATCGAGTGCGTTTGAAGAACCACTCGGATTCCTTTGCACAAGAGACGTGTAAGACATGCACTAGCATCGGCTGGGTAGGGGGAATGAAATACCTTAACCCAATTGTTGTTTTTTCCCGACTGACTGGGAGAAGCAATTAAATCATTGCCGAACAAACCAATCAAAGTTGCCAGCAGATTCCAGATGCTAGCTGAGACGTAATGCATGTACACTAAGCAGCCGCATCTGGCAGAATTCGCAAAGCAGCTTAGATGTGACTGATTTGTGTTTGAAAACATCACTCTGCAGTTGATGAATGGTTTTGAGAACAAAAACTGTTAGCTATGCCGACTGATTGTCCCTTATTCTATTGTATTGTAGATGAACCGGGAGTTCATGCGGCCCCGAGGACAAAGTGTTTTGACTTTTCTCACAGCTAATTCATCATTCCGATTTATCTAAGGTACTGATTTTGAATGTGTTTTGTATACGTTCGTTTGATTCTCATTCTTTTCTATGAAATTGGATATACCCGAGTTACATGAATTATGTGAGATATTTGTGAACTGTCGTCAGTTTTGGCACCAGAATCTCCCTTAAATCGCTATAAATGTTCAGGGATCGTTAATCCATTTACTGACAACAAATGTGATTTCTAGACATTTTGTGTCGGCTAGTCAGAGATAACCTCCAGGAACAGTGCACATGATCGTAGCTTTTGTGAATGAGAGTAAATTCACTCACTAATCACACCTATGGTTCATCCAGGCACATTCCTAGTGATTTAAATGAGATTCTGGTGCCAGAGTCGATCTTGGAATGCGCAAATTTAAGACTGGTTAAACGAGAAAACACCGGGTACATACACCAGAAGAGTGGGAATAACCCTGAAACCGTTCCGGTGCTCCTAGAGAAGTTTTCATCTTCCACTCATGTGAGATACTATTTACAAAATATGTCGTCAGTTTGATTAGGGCCTTGCACTTAAATCGAATGATAGTTGCCAATTTTCTGATGGGGATGAACAAGTATTGTTTTACTTTAGTGTGATGGGCAGCAAATATGTACGAAAATTTGAAAATATATTGTTCCAAGCTGTTGAGTGGGTGTATTTTTTGAAATTACGCTTCACTCATTCTAAGCTTTTGATTAATGTCAAAAAGGCTTTTATAGGAGTTACGAATGATGAGATCCGTAGGGACGCCTCGATACCCTAGTGGTGATTGTAAAATTGATTCATCTGTAAAAAGCCGTCGATCGGAAGGATTCGAACCCACGCATGGATGCAGCCCATCAACTTGAGCTGCGTCTTCTCTGCCGGCCGAGCTTCGAAGTCACGTCGGATGGTGTTCGGACGTTTCAGTTAAGGACCATTAGTTACCTGTTCTAGCAGGCAAATTGCTAAAAGTTCACTGTGGTAGATGCCACGTGTTTGGACAATTTCGGCTGATAACCACCGATCATTAGGCGAAATGTTCAAGCACTGCCGTGGCCTTGTATCTCACCTAGCAGGGCACATAGGGTACAAATACGTCGATTGTGTCCATGCCCAAGCTCGAATCCAAGTCCAAATCGAAGACTTTTCTTAGTTAGATCAATTCTACATCTGTCGAAATCTGTTATATTAAACTTCCCAATGTTCTAATGACGATCAAGTTTCTCTAAATTAAACTTTTTAAAGGTTCCTACAAGTCAGACAAAAATTTTCTAACCTATTACGCGGCATTCCCTGTGTTCTATCGGAAAGTAACCGTCAAGATCATTGTCCAGTTATAAAAATCAAATCCGTTGTTTGCTGTTCTTGTTTGTTTGCGTTACCTTATTTAGGTATTTGATCATCTGTTAGATTATCGAGAAGGGTTGTCGGTTCACTCCCGGTTGGGCGTAGTAACTTTTGGATATGATAAACCTAAATGGAATACACACACCGTGATGTGCCTTCGGAAGACACTGATCAACCTATTCAGCACGACTAAGTCACCGATAAACCTAGGGTCAATCGTCGGGGTTCTTTAACATGGTGAATATCTTACTCGTGTAGAATTGTTATCTGTTTCGTTTATCACTGGATCAAAGCGATGTCGGTCTAGTCAAGGGATAATTGTTCAAACAACGCACGCAGAAATGGGAAATCGTGACAAAAAGACATGTAAGTAGATGTGAAGATAGTCAAATTGTCCGAATCTCTACCTGTTCAACTTCTACTGGGATGAACGGCAAAGGACGACTAAATTATGCTGAATTTTGAGATTTGGCACGAAGACTAAGAGAAGTCATGTACCCGTAGGGGTCGATTGTTGTGCGATAGCCGTCCATGGTCATGCAAATTAGTGACAGATAGGTGTATCATCATGTGGTGAAGTTCAACAAACCGTTGAAATTCTGTTTAGTGGCGTAATGGCTAAGGCGTTCAACCCTAAATCGTTCGTCCCGGGTTCACGTCCCAGTTTGAGGCGCGGTGGATATGCGCTGCTGATGATTCCTAAAAAGGATGAAACAGCTGTACAGTGCTTCCATGGTTTCTTTATGGTGAGTTGGGCGATGATATCACATGGTGAATTATTTCATGAAAATAATCTCCT
>LUCM01010092.1:58627-83743 GCA_008360955.1 Fasciolopsis buskii
GCATCATTGGTTATTCCCGACAAAAAAATGTCAGATCTTTATTGAAATCAACATTCCATTAACTTCAACCGATTGTAGAGCACGTGTTTTTGTGCGATTATGCCTGGAATATTTTCTGTTTGAATTGTGATTTTAAACTCTTAGCTTCATTTTGAAATTATTCTATCGAGACATAATTTCGCCTCGAATTGTGATTTTCCTGTTCGGTAAGATATTTTCAATTGGGAGTGCTAATGTTGCCCACTGGCCAGTGCTTTCGGGATTGAAGATAAAATGTGCTAGATCTTTGGCGCTGTGCATAATAGGTAGCATTACGCACGCACGCACGCACACACACACACACAGTGTGCGCCCATGCCTGATTTTTTTGTTAAATGGACTTAACCGTTTGATGTGTTTTGTTGACACCGATGATTGATGACCGTGCCGACCTCTAGGTTTCATGATGGAACGAACAGTAACCATTAGGGCAATTTCACGCGTGTAGGTGGCAAACGCTTTCTGCCTCTGTCCGTGCAGCTAGTGCCACTGTGGCTGTTTCATCGCGTGGTTTTGTAGATACCTGGATGATTTGTGACCAGTCTGCCCTATCGTGTGATCAAGCGAAAACCTATCACGTGGAATGATCACGAAAAATTCCTTGTGCATGGCCCACTTTTCAATACGTTTCATTGTCTTTCTCTCACTACAACCTACCGAATGCTTCTGGGCTTGTCTATCCTATCCTCGGTCGGTACCGAGTGCTGGGTGGAAACCATCAAATTTGTTCCATGTCATTCATTTTGTATGTTTCCAACCCAACTCCAAGTGCTGGTCGTATTGGTCGGACAGGCAGACAGAGATCGTCATTCATTTGTATATGGTCACGAAAGTTATTCGCTATCTTTTTTGTACCGGAGGTAATCTTGTTGTCTGTTAGACCTTGATGATTGTCGTTTAAGCGGGAACGCTTAATTTCCTCGGGACCCACTTATGCGGGCGCCATCTGAATGGTTGGACGGTAGACAAACAATTCGTCTTCATCATTAGTCGGTCGAGTGTCTCGATGTCCACAGAAGTCGCACTTGAGACGGAAGTTTAATAAGCACCGTAAATGAATTAGGAAAATTCGAAAGTGATGTGAATTTGTGCAGTATGGGCGTGTCGTGGACAGTTTCTCGTTACCTTACCTTTAGTTGTGGTTACTAATGAACGGGAGCACGAATCTATGGTTAGGAATATTTAATCATTAGGTAGCTTTGGGCAATCTGATTGGATTAACGGATACCAGATCATCATTCTGTGAGGCAATAACAATACTATTAATTAAACTATTAATACCACTACTAATAAAAATCCCTTTACGTACTTTATTTACTATATAGCACGAGTATAACAATTATGGAATCGGGTGACGCCCATGAAAAAGATGTCCAGATGGGGAAGGGACCAGCGATGGGAGGATTCGGTCGAGCCGCTTTCAGTTCCCAAAACACCATGACTCTGTCTACATGACCATCGTCATCTGCGCTCGACGTTACGTTCTTGGTAGTATTAACAACGTTGCGAATAAATTTCACTAACTCTTAGCCGTGTGGGTTTATACATTTCATTAGCTGTTTTGTGCTCATTCGCGCCGACCATTGTAACTAGCTAGCTACTCATTGTTTCTTCCCATACGCGCACAAGTACAAGACAGATGGAGAAAGAGATCTATTTTATGCAGATATTAGTACATACTGCAAGCGAGTCCCACCGATCGTGGTCCACGTCCGATTAGCCCGCCTTGATAAGTTCGCACTCTAACCGTCTGCTGTCAAGACCCCGTTGCTCATATGCGTCCGTGTTTCACGGTCCACTAATCTCGTACACTTTCGGCTAATCTTTCCACCCGCAAAAGCACAGCCGCGTTCTCGCACGTGCACGCACGTACGTACGCACGTACATAGCCGCGGTGAGATACACAATGAGACAAAATTGCCGGTGTCCACCTCATCTCATTATCGGCCCGTGCATTGCACGAGCAAACTCCAACTGACCGGATGGGGACAATGCAAGCAAACAAGCAGGCGAGTGTCAGTAGTGAGTGAGTTGATAAACCAGCCGAGGCGAACAAGCGAACATCATGAAGGCGGACCAACCGAGCGATCGGGCTGGCCGACGGACGAGCGAGCGAGCGAGCGAGCGAGCGAGCGAACGGGCGGACGAGCAAGAGCTTGTAACAAAAGTGTAACGGCCAAATTGTCATTGATGTCTCGCGTTGATTGTATACCTTAATAATGCGCTTGGACTTCTATATCCACACACACACACACACACACACATTCATCTTCTTTAGTTACCAGTTTAGTTGTCAATGCCTGCTCCCGAGTGAGTGTACGTACGCACACAATAGGTATGTATGTATGTATGGATGTATGGATGTATGGATGGATGGATGGATGGGTGGATGGATGTACCCATGTATGTATGTGTGGATATCCGATATAGTGGGAATTGTGGCCACTGTGTTGTGTTGGCACAGATGATGCTTATAATGCTGCTACCGTTGAAGATGATGAGGATGATGTGGAGGATGGTGGTCACTCTCTCTCGTCCGGTATATTCCTTTGAAGGCCGCTCTTCAGTTTCTCCCGACATCATTCCGGTGAAGTGCACGTACGTTTATGTTTGCGCGAGAATAATAACCCGGACCGATTTCCTCTTCTCTTTTCCCGTTTTTTAACCTCACTCTTTTTTACTTGTCTGCCATGCGTGCGCGCGCCTGCACACACACACACACACACACGCACAGAGTTCAGAGACCTACGTGGTCCACCAGCCACCCATCTATCTATGTATAGCAGTACTAATTATAATATACTCAATGCAAAACTAATCCTTCCGTTACTTGGTAAACCAGGCAGGCATGCAGCTGGTCAACACTCCAGTCAGCCAGTCAGTCATTCAGTGGGTCTGATCACTTCTGCTGGTGATGCGCCGATAAAATCTTGCTACATGAAATGTTGGATTATGACCGTTGTCCTGTTCCTTATCTAATTATCAAGTTGACACGGGTTTTTTTCCCTGCTGTCCGAACCTGACTGAGAATGCGTATGTGTCTGTGTATGTATGTGTATGTGCGTTTGTGCTTAGGAGACCCAGTGTTACCGTTCCATGAGGCTCCCTCATTTACGGTAAGGCATATAGTTAGGGGGGGGCTGGCAGGCCCTAAAAAGCTCATTTCTATCATCTCTAATCGAAATGAGCTGATCTAAAACCTGGCGCCAATAATTCGGTTACTGGACTACTTTATCCATCGTCACATATAAGCGATTGTGTCTCGACTTATTATCAATGTGAATGGTCTGTCCTTCATTGAGCGCAAATTGTAGGACATGGTGATCTGTTTTACTGAATTGACCGTCCTATTGCTTTTACTGCCACCACTATTGCTACGAGTCCAAAAACGCCGAGGATTGTTCACTACGATTGACTGACTTGGAGAGATGTTCACGGATGATTTCCAATCTTTAGTCCTATTAGAAACGATGCTAAATATTGTATCGGTGACACTTATATGATTTGTAAATTACACGTTGCCCAAACTAAACTGTCTATTGAACTGTGTACTGTCGATTTTTGTTTACGTAGCGACCGGCCCATGATGTAAAGTCAGGCCCATATGTGAGCAAACATGAAACCTACACGAGCAAGTCTAGTGTTCCCCAAAGATGAGTGAACAAGGAGTGAATTTGAATTCTCTTACTTGATCTTAAAAACGGGACAAACTATCGAATTAGTTCAGGCAATTGAAAGAAAGCTTTACTAACCGTTAAGGCCCGAATTGGAGTAAAACTCCTGTGCATCGGGTGCTAGATGTAGGGTTGGAGATTTGGTGTCAGGCCCTATCTATCCCTCCCCTCTCTGGTTCATCCAAAACTTTGCTCATTCACGGCAGGATAGAATAGTTTGTTTGTTCCCTCTTAAATTTGCTCTCTGTATGTTGTGGTTCAACGACTTCTGGATCGACTGACGGCATTCATTTCTCGGGTCTTTTGACAGTAACTAGTGCCCCATAAGTTCTCCATTCCCGAGGCAGTCTTCCCAGGATGCGATAATTTCCAACTCTGATCCACGTCCTTGCTCGGATATCGAAAAGACTGACTTATTGGTCCAAATGATGAATTTTCATTTTCCTTTCTCGAAACAACCATCCCAATGGGACTGCAACATCCGATGACGTCCAACCAATAAGGGTTCGGGAATGGGCTTTCATGACTGACATTTTCGTCCCTTAGTGCGGAATAAAATGATGCGCCTCAAGATTGCGTAACTTAGTAGCCTGTAGACCGTAACTATCAAACGGAATCGGTGATAATAATTAACAACTTTGTTTCATTGTCAACTAGCCGTAGGATCGTCATTGTGTAGTCTCGTGTTACCTGACTCTTGCCGATGTTCATTTGTGCCCTCATCATGACCGGTCTACAAGTTCACTATTTGTCTTGAACAACCAAAGTACCCGGGTGATTCAATTCATTGGTCGTCGTATTTCGGTTGCTTACCAGATGATGATGATGATGATGATGATGATATTTTTGCCATGACTTGGTCACAAACGAGCAGATAAACGTGCAGTATATTGAACTATCAAAGTACACGTTTGACCTCCATGATTTCCACTCGTTTTTCGGCAGACTGTATTAAGTGAAAGTGTGTTTGGGTATAACTAGTTGGAATTATTTCCTACTGACAGTGAGAAACCGCTAAACAACAGTTTGTTCAGAGTGATGTCTCTTTGGTGGACAGTGTGTACGCCCTTCTCTATTCTATTCCGGGTAATATTAATATTATTATTCCTATAACAGTAGTGAACCCAAGTTTCGGCGGACGTATCGTGTCGTCGGTGCAGGAAAGCAACGCGGATCGAAGCTCAAGAAGGAGACATTTTTTGTCTCGATTCCCAATTTGTTAGATCGTATGCTCTTCCCCACTGCTCCTCGTAGGCTGTGTATCACAATCTATGGTGCGCCGTTGGGCCAGGCATCTTTCGACTCCCCAAACGGAGGCAGTGGGTTGCCTAAGGGCCTCATCCCGCGCCCTTCATCGAAGGGCTCGCTTGATTCGCAAGACAGTAGGGTGAGGCCGTAAGTTCGTAACGTGTTGGTACACGATGTCCGGTATTTCTGTTTCTCACACCTTTTGGTCGATTTTGATCAGGAACCAAACACTCAATGCTTCCAGTAGAACCTGTGATCACGAATCTCGATTTGCACTCCCTCGTTCGAATAGGCTGTCTCTTGAGAAGATAGGAATCGTGGGTCACAACTATCACCGAATCACATTATAGTCACCAGATTTTTGTGAAACCTAATCGGGGAGGAATCTTACCCATTAAGAACCTACCACATCTTCCGCTGTTATTACCACCACACATCCGCGGCTACCTATTCAGTAAATCTGACCCAAGGTTGTTCACGATTATCCTGCAATTTGATAGCCGTTTCTCAATCCACAACTTGCCAACGGGCTAGGAACCGTGCACGTGTGTGTGTGTTTAAACGTCTCACATGTTTATACTTTCCAAAGTTCTCATGTGTCTTCATCTCCATGGTGAAAGTATGATACCACAGCTCAGGCAATCGTTAGTAGAGTACCTGAATAAGTGCAACCGTATTGTTAGTAATACCTCGTATCCACCACTTACATGCTTTGTGAGACTTCGAATTTGGGCTTCGGGACTATTAACTAAAAATAATTGTTTGTTCATGTTTAAATGTGGACACACGTACACGCGTGTGTACAGGCACAAACCAGCTTGAAGCGTCTTTTCTTGACTCGTCGTACGTTCTCCGCACATTGCCATCTCTTGCTATACCGTTTTTTTTTGGCGGGCTTACTGAGTCAGCGCCCAAAGGGCTGAGTGACCGGATAACTGCAAAAGTCAGTGGATGATCGATGGTATGTGTCGGCCTGGGTGGTTGACTGGCCAACTGACCGACTGGCTGGCCGGCTGGCAGGCTGGCAGGCTGACAGGCTGGTCAGCTATGTAATTTTGCCGACTAAGCGTACCCAAACCGGTCGGATTATCCGACATGGTTGTTGCCCTAGGAATGAAACGACAAAAGAAACGATGATATCGGTGGTGGGGGCGATAGCACTAGCGGCATCTGTGGAGTCGTCGTTCTTGTACACTGATCACACCGTTCTCAAGCACCCTTCACCGGTCAAAACAGAATAATAGAAGCGTGTTGATCGCGTGTGTGCGCGGTTTCATAAATCGCACCGTGGTTAGATATAAGAATCACTCGCTATTGTCCAAAAAGATACAGCTTTGTCATAACCATTTGTCACCAATATGTGGTTTGTTTGATCACCCATTAACAGACTAACCATGGCATGCCGCAGATGTTGTGTACACGCTGAGTGTGTGGTTCAATAAGTCTACCACATCCATGACACGATTTACATGTTCCAGGTTTCTATTTCAATACGCACTCTAGGGCTGAACGCCCGTCTTTCGTCCTCTCTTTCTCTCATATTCGAAGTCAGTTTTTTCCCGTAACACTTCACGTGCATGCAGTTTGGTGCCATACGTGAAGTAAGGGAAAGAGCACTTTAATTCACTCACATTCTAGATGCAAAATGTGGAACATACAGGCCCAATTCAGTTCCGAGTTTCACAATTTTCTATGCTGACCTCGATTTTACCGCCTATGCATTGCAGCCTGATAGAATCATTCAGTGCGAACAGAGAACGATTTCGGTGCACGGACATGGTAGGCCGCACACCGGAGGCCTAATTGTTTCTCAGTGACCAAACCCATCGGTCGAAGCCACCATAACTTTTCGCCAAGAGCTCCTGTGTTGTCTACCGCGACGTTAAGTAAAAGCCATCTTCCGAGCAAAACTTCAGTCCTGCTTACCGTATGAAAGTAGTTCGTTGACAAAATTTCCTTACTAATTAGTACAAAATTGAAATAGATGTTGCACGTGACTAGCTGGGTAGTTGCTCGCACAAACCTTGATGACAGCCGTATTTAGACCGTTCAGTTGGTTGGATCATCTGACCGGTCAGTGATCAGTTCGATCTATCGGCTCACGATATCCGTGTTTAGACATGAATAAAACACTCGCGGTTCATTCATTGAGAATCTGTTGGGCTTCCGATGTGCGATCCAACAGATTCGTTCACTGGATGGCCAGAATTGTGATAGTTTGATAAGTTCAGTCGGGAGCGTTTTCAGTTCATACGGAATGGTTCTACGAAACTGTATGAGAGCAACAAAAGTGATGTTCGAATAAAGTGAATAGTAAGACTAGAAAATATTGGTTTTTAAACATTATTTGCTGTACACTGGATGTACCTTAGTTCTAATTGATGACCACGATCTGTTGAAAGATGCCGAATAGCGAAGCGGCCCAGCTGGGGGCCGTGAGGATCACGTCCTGATTTTACAGATTGAAAGTTTGTGTCGATGGTCGTTGTATGAATTCCATCGATTCAGCTTGGGATTTTTCTGCCTTCTTCTAATCGTCACACGGGTACAAACCGGCGGTACCCAAACGGATAAAGTCGTGGTTTTTGAATGTGAAGGTTGTGGGTTCGAATCCTCCCACCGCCGGCCAACTTCCTCACCTGGTAGCCCTCTGTTCGCCGCGACCCCCTTCTTGAAATATGATGAACAGTGTCCTTTCATTAATAAAGGAAGTAAAAGAAAAGAAAAGACTTTACTAACATCCTGGGTATTCGGTCAAATGAAGATTATCACAAAAAAACGTACTCAACTTTCATTGTTCAATTTCCGAATGTTGTTCATAAATGGTTGTCTTTGTGTTTAGAACCACGTAGTTGACTAGCTATTGGTCAAGACCAAATACGAACGATCTGTTATATCGGATGTTTGGAAACGGGTCTTACGAGATCTCCAGAGCACTTTCTCTCTGAGGATTTTATCCGAAGTTGGGGTTGGTAGAAATGTTTTATTGGACCCTGAGAAACATCAATCCGGCACAATCGAGGGGCTTTCGCATGTACACAATACACACGATATGTAATTGTCCACTGTAGCGACTACAATCTCCAAAGGGACCGCCTCCCATCCGCACCCTCTCTCTTCCTGTCACACATGCATACACACACACACACACACAGTTTTAAATGCTGAATCACTGTTGGTGACTAAGACAACGAAGGCAACGATGACGACGACGACAATAACAACAACTGCTCCGGAAAGATTTCCTCCATTGTCCAAGGAGAACAGGCGTTCTGGGTGTCAAAAGCGCCCCTCGGTTGACAGTAAATCCTCTTCACTGGAGAAGAAGAAGAAGGATGTGGGGCGGGATCGATGACGATAAATGACCACACGTAAAAAGAATCTTTATGAATCGCACGGCTCTGCCTCGAACACATACACACATACAAGTAGAAAGTGTACACAGTTCTCTGACGACTTGTACACCTATCTGGTCCCCTTGTAACCATGACAGTCGCGTGAAATGATCTGATTTGTTTGTTCTAAACGATTGATTCGTCAGTAGTATCTGTTTTTTCTGACGTCTGTTTTTTTTTCTCGCTCCGGACCACAATTAGTCTATTTCGTTTGCTAATACTGGTACCACTAATACCACAAAATTCTCTTTCCTAATAAGGAGATAGAATAGGACAAGGATCTGCCTCCCTCTTGTTAATTACATTTAGTTAGTCAGCATCACTCGGTAAACTGTCAATCAAGCATGCTAGTTAGGCTAATTAGAATCCCTTTTTTGTCAGATCTAACAGTTGACCGGCGATGCAATTTCAGTTGCGTTTTCCACAGATGGAGAACTGGCATCTGAGCTGGTGTCTATAAGCACAATTTTTTTGCTTTTAAAAAGAATAAAAAACTAACTTTTCATCTAGTTAAAATTCTTTCTTGCCTGATTAACCATCATTCCTGCAATTGGTTTACACGTTTCTTTGCACGTCTGTCTGTTTGAGACTCGAATCCGGAGTTTGAATGTCTCATTTCGCCGATGGTGAACAACAGCCGGAAGCAATAACCCCCGTTTAGTTGAGACATCTGAGCTGTCGGTCACCAACACTGATTAAACGACCAAGCTAATGGGGTTCCAGCGTAAACGTCCTCGAGTTCAAATTCATCCACAGCTGCCGTAAACTTTCCTACTTAGTAGCCTTCTATCGTGTGGACTTCTCTTTCTCGAAGTGATGGCATCCAATTATTCTATTTTCGAATCGCACACGGACATTAGACGGTATATCAGAAAGATAACGCATTTTCTCTTCAGCTAATGCACTCTCGCGGTCTTCCCTTGATGAGGGACGAGTAGAACACTTACCGTAAGGATATAAACAACTGTGATGTTGCATTGTTTCTCATTCATCCAGTAGACCCATATTTAATTCATCTACAATGTTAAATATTCTTCCGTTCCCTTACCTAGTTAGTAATCATCAGACAATTACACTAGAAGTTCACTTCAGATACTTCAGTATAACTTTTTTTTACGTGCTTACAACTCTCTCCTACTAGAGGATAACTGTCCTCCATTGATACCATACCGTTGCTGCCTGCACATGGGGGGTTGGAGATGAGCTCGCTTCAAATGATGATCCAGTCTTTTTTTCTATGCCTGTCTCAGTAAACTGATCGAAGATTCAGAAACTTCATGTCATTTTTCACGGTTCTACTTCACGTCTTGAGCTACCCACCAAGACATCAACGACACTCGGAACAAGTGGCAGGATAGAATGTTTTTTTCTTTCAGCTCCGATTCGGGTCGCCTTTGGAAGTGGAGGTAGACGGAAAGTTTGTTAATGTCAGGGCACCATCTTTTTACTTTTTCATCGGATACCTTTGAGGATTTGCGGTAGTTTGACCTAATGGGATGGTTTGTGAATCTTTCTAAAAAGGTTATAACCGCCTACCTAAATTGTCCAAACACTAGATAGACCATGCACTTTCGCGGCGAAGTGCTTTAATATTCGTCGATAATCATCTGCCGAGATTGCGTCCCAGAATACGTGGCCTAAATCTCGGTATGAACACTTCTATCGAGATAGAAGACAATAGATTCAATCATTAGCAGTTTTTACACATAGTATGGAGTATACAAATGAAGTATTAAAGCATTCACAAATTCTTGGGGACACACATCTCCTGGTGGAAAAACTCATGAGCAAACGAAGTCGACATTATTCAGTCCCGAAAAAGTTAGGGCTGAATCTATGCGGTCCAAGGCAAATAGACACTCACCTGGTTTAAACATGTGAAGTGAAATTGATCTTGGATCCGATCCGATAGAAAAACATGTACTGTACTGGTAAGCTCTTCCCACTTGTGTTGTCAGGATTTCGCAACTACCATGAGGTATGGCAACCAGCCTCAAACCCGATCAGAGTGAGCGCCTATTCACACTAGCTTCATCCAGTTAGTTTAATGTCAACGCTACCGAATCCACAGCCGTTCGTCATTGACTTTTGACCCTAGACATCAGTCGACTGGACAATGATCGACTCTGGGTTTCGCGGCGTCCCGGGGTGAACAGGTTCAGTCTGTTGGGGAACAATGACCGCCAAATAGTCTCTTGGTGGTATTAATCTGTTTTGGATTTGTTATACTGTTTTTTTGTCGTATTTTTCGACTTTCGCAAACATGAGCTTGGATTTCTACGGATCGGAAAAAAAATTGAAAGTAATACATTAATTTGCAGGGCCAAATGCGGTGAACCGCAAGTGCCACCCCCCCACTCCTCCCAAATCTCCCCTATTCCCCAGTTCGTTACGAAAATTGGCCAGGGTTAGGACTGGACAAGATTTTTAGCTTATTCACATCTTAAACATCCACATATCGATCGTTGTGTGCCGTCGATTCCTGCGTGCTGCGTTGTATGGTGTTGTGTTGTGTCGTGTCGTGTTGCGCTGTGCTGTGCTGTTCCGTTCTGTGCAGTGCGTCGATTGTTGACCACGTGACCCTAACAGGGCGAGGTGTGGTACCACGAGGGGCTTTATTCGGCTATGGACATAACTACCTGGTGTGGGTATTGATAGTTAGGTAAACTGAAGTTAGATCCCAGATTCTGCTTTATTTGTGGACGTGGATGATGACGATAGAAGGACTTTCCGTTATTTCAAGCGGTAATCAGGTGCCAATTACAGGCGCTAAACTACTGAACTGAAAAATTCGTTGATTTACATGATTTTCAATGACACGATCACTACATTCGATCTGTGAAGTTACAACAAATTATAACGAATTTATGGAGTATACTGTGTTGCTGCCTGCAGATAATAATGTAGCGTATTTTGGAAATCGATTGTAAGTCTTCAGCTTCTTGTAGGTTCGACTTTATCGTACGGACATCAACACACATTACCCTACTGATCCCTTGTCGTGCTAAACCGCGACATCGAATGATTGAACTCAACCGGCCACGGTGTTTTGATTGGTCGTTCATCAACCATGTGCCTGATGCACAAATCTCAAATTGCACGTTTCGGTTGTCCATCATATCGATTCAAAGCACCGTTGTTCCATTAAGTTAAAATCAGTCAGTCTTAACCAACAATTAGCTATACTGAACTGATTTGGTTGTCGAAGGTGATCGTTCTTTTGTGATCATAATTTTCGTAGACTAACGAGACTACATTCTAGCTAAAACGACCCGCGAATAACTACCTACTCTGAGTGCTTCCAGAGATGCTGCCAAGTGAGACCGCGTGTTTCAAACAGCTCGCAGTATTGTAACCGGACAAAGGTGAATGCCCGGCGCTATGTACCGGGCCCACTGTACTGATTCCTAACAAGCCAGATGTAATCGACGAACGGTGCTGTCAAACTTCCCAGTGGTGAATTGGACGAAGACACCCAATAATGGACGATCGAAATGACAAAAAATCTCTACTATTCAAACAGATAGCTACTTTATGCACTATCCAACAATTACCTGGTTTTCGCATAGTTGCTGCAGCTAAGCAGCAACGAAAAACGGATCTCGCCAGTCCCTCCAAATCTCTCGGCATGATCGGGGGTGGGGTGTCTCAGACTTCGAAATGGCCACCCACCCTAAACCTCTCTCGAAATGCTCCCAATTAATCATGCGTCTCAAATAACCTTCGTTGATGAGGTCCAACGCAAAATGCCGCCAGAATATGCATTATATATTATATATACATATGGCATGCTGCCCTCGTTCTTAAGGTAGGCTCAGCCTAAATGTCAAAGAATTATCTTCTGTGGCTTGGGTTCAGTTTCACTTTCACAACCGTTGATCATGCACTCGCATGAATCTGCGTACAGACCTCGTGCTTTTGGAATCAGCTTCAACAAGAAACAGGGAAGAAAAGAAAACGAACAAAGTTCACCGCACATGATAGGATCTCTATCCTTCACATCCACATGAGCAGCGATCCACTATTTTTCTGTAAGTTTCATGCTACCCGGTTGCCCAAACCGAAATAGAAGGTTGACTTAGGCGAACCTAACCAGAGCCTTTGACCAAATGGTCCGACCCCCAAGACAGTGGGACGACCTGACGATCACGTAACCCATTGGGGATCGATGAGGATTGGTCAGTTCATACAACCTTCGTATGGGACTAGATGTCGTGGGTATCCAGTTCACGCATTTGCCACAGACACCAGTGTTCATATGGCCGTATGCATCATACACCGTCCGTGGTTGGTTTGAAATTAAGGTTTATCTACCTAGCCTAGACTGATTATCAAACTCCGGTTGACCCGGTGAAAGCCGCCGTGCATTCGTCTTCGTCCTCTCATTTGGTGGTAATAATTCCGCCATGAGATTGGAGGGCTTAGGACTTCATTAGCGAAGGTTATTTGGAACGCACAATTAATTAAGAACATTTCGAGGGGTGTTTAGGGCGGGAAGCCCCCATGGAGCCTGAGGCATTCTATTTTCGCTGAAGCATTTCACAACGGATATGGTGGAACTGGAGAAAAGAAGAGATGGTGTGTTTGGTGAAATCTACGCAATGTTTGTTTCTCGCTACTTTCTTTTTTAACCATGGTATACATATATATATATATATATCAAGTTAAAACACCAAAGACTGATTAGGGAATTGAGTTTCATTTACTGATGCTGTACGGGTTTCTGTCGCAGAGCAACCTCGAGTTGATTTTCATCAGACCGTAAGCGGATTGGAATAAATAGGCATTCGAACGATGTCTACCTCAATTGTGCACATCGCATGTGAACTGTGTAATGCCGTAACGGAAGTTGATAGCTTAATGCGGATTTCTTGTGGTTATTTCAACCTAGGCCACGGTCGCTAAAACGCTCCGAGCTGTAGAACAATAACTGTGAGCTGTTGTTAAAAGACAAAAAACCCGTAGAATACACCCACGTGTTGTTGCTTTATTCCTTTTTGTGAAACGCAAAAACCTGGTGCATGCAGTTAAATTTGCTAGGATCATCGGAGACCGTTGTTTAAGCTAATAATTAATTCCCCATCCTGAGAACAGTTGCATGAAGAGAGTAGACCAGTTCGGCTATCCGCGTCTCCGCATTGAAGCGATCGTGATTTGTCGTCTGATCATTCCGCTGGCGAATTTGATAAAGTGATATGGAAACCTTGGCTAAGAGAGAGGCCAGATAGATCTCATTTTTTATATGGGAAAAATGGGAGCAAATGTATTTAATAATATACCAACATAATGACTAAAATTCCTCGTGACAGTCACAACTGTCTTCCATGTTTCCCAGTTGGATTCGCAGCAATTCTGCGAGCATTGATATTGCAGCCAGCTTTCGCACATTAAAAGTCATTCACGACGTTCCTTGTGTGTGTTATCTATCCCGTCATCATATCCCAAAAGATATCAGTTGTGATAAGCGTGCATCACTTAGGGGCTGAAAATCAGTGTGTATGTGAAGTTGTCCGCGAATTGTGTACCGCGTTATGGTATATGGGTCTAGTGAGAAACTCCGATTCGGGAAATGAGGAGACTTTTCCCGTAAATGCCCTCTAGTTTCCCAATTTACAGGTCACCTTCCCGCTCCCAACTTCGACAGGTTCGCATGCGTTGTACAACCCGGTTTACTTTATACATTATTAATGGAAACGGAAGTTCGACCAGATTTTTCGTCTTCATGTTGACCGGAGAATGTTCTTTTTTACTTCTTCTCCTGCCCCTTACACGTGCGCTTTTCTTTGTTTCCACACTGTCCAAATGCCGCATAGTCTCGGATAGACTATCGAATCGTAAAGAGTAGAACATCTTACGAATGTACATCTTGACTGTATCTGTTTGTTTTTCTTGATTGTAAAAGTGACCCAAAAACTGGACAATCACATATAAAATAAGGGCATTTTATAATTATTGCTTACTTTGGGCGGTTACTAAATCGTCATCCACTTTAACTGTCATGAATTCAGACTGGGAGAACAGTGAGGTTTCCATCGACTCTGTCACCTTGTTAGGTCCACCGTAGTTCGCTAACCTCTATCTGTCGTTAAATTTGTTCTGACTGATACCGATCAGCTGTTCCGAAAAAAGTCGCGTTCAAGAACCAAACAACTTAGGTGGGTATCATGATCATTATAGTCATAAACAGATTTGTTTGTTTGCCGCCATTTTTGTATGTCTACACGTACCTGATGTCTATAAGGATACTGTGACTTTATCCTGACACTGGACGAATGCGTGAGCATAACTGTGTGCCATGTAAAACGTTGTCAAATATCTATCAAAGGAACAGTCACGGTGAAACCGTTGGCTCACGGTTACTCAATGAGCTGGTGTGCACGATCATCGGCGTATCCAGAGGACCTATTGGGGTCTTATTTCAACCAATGTCCTTCGCTTTTAAATACCACACAAATTCGTCGACTGAATTGGACTGGGATGTGTTGTTTTGTGGCGCGCTACTGTGCAATGCCGCCACCGATGTTCTCGATTCATCTACTGGGAAGGGATATTAAATCAACTCACGAGCTATCAGCTTCAACAGGAGGGCTCTGGCGTTTCAAACTATCCACTTGACTTTGCACTGTTAGAGAGAGATACAACGTCGAGCAAAAAACTTGCCGACGCCTTACATCCCATACCCGGGAACTCCCAGTAGTTAAGCGGGCAGTATCGTAGTATTTCGACGTCAAGTTCGTGGTTTCCAATCGCCCGACCACCGTTCATTTCCCTAGATCGCAGCCTTCAAATGGCTTAGCTCCTTTTCTGAAAATGATGTACATTGTCGAAATGTTTATTAGTCAGAGTAGTTAGAAAGAAAAAATATAGAACTCTCGTGAGGTATTTCCATGAAACTGACTTAATCCCAATCGAGACAGATTCGTGCCCTCGAATTTGGGATTTTTTAATATCACGGGGTGGTTAATCTGGTTCGTCTCCATTTTTCGGTTGTTGCTTGCCAATCCTATTGCTGTGGTTACTCAAATTTCAGTGTGTTTTAGCTCCGTACGGATGGATTGTTAGACCTCGGGGAGTCAGAATCCCTCTCATCTGTTAGCCGAATTTTCTGGAAAACTTTCTCACATTTGAATGTTTTTTTCCTCGAAACTGCGGTTCAATGCTTCTACTTGATACGAAGGGGCACACGAAGTTTTTGGGCTCAGTTGTCAAGGCAGGGGATTGGACCTGCGATTACTGGGATGGGACTGGAAAGTGCGCACAACTAATCAGCGGTTGTGACGTGGAGTTTTCATTAAATTATTAGTATTATTTATATTCCCATGTTTTGGGGAATTTTACTCGTCTGTGTGTGTGCATCACAATCGACAACAAAATAGAAACAGGCGCTTAAAACCATCAAAATGAATGGGGAAAATTAGTGGAAAAGTGCACCTAAGATGATACACCCGAGAAGAGAGAATCCTCACGCGTCAGTCATAAAAATCACTTCGGTCGGTACATTCTGTTTGATCGTTAGGATGTATGCAAATGTACCAAAACTGAAGTTTGTAATTTTTTTCCGGAGAGCGGGTGGAAGAGAAAGACCAATTAAAGTGCGGCATATGTCCTTGAAAGTGTTACGATGAATGCTGTCTAAAAGTATCTTGCGTGAAATTTTAATGCGAAATACGAGCCAATTTTTTCAGTGCGATTAGTTCCCTCGCCTGGTGATTATTAATACATGAAGTAGAACTTTAAAATCATCCTTTAAAACCTCACCAAACACGATAGGGAAACATTGAAGTGGTATCGGGAAGGCACAAAAATAGACACGCGTAAGGATGGAGTCTGGAATGTAAAATGACAACTGTCCAACGTTTGTGTAGATAAATGTGGCGACCATTGAAGGTTGCTGTTCATGGTGATTCCCAAGTACGTGATGCCATCATTTCAATTCAAGAGAGTTGTTTTGGGAATTCCCGCTGACTCACCATGCAGCGTCAACCTCCGACTAGCCGCTGAATACCTCGGTGGCGGTATGCTTGTTGGGGATCATAAACAGCGTGTACATTCCATTAACCTCTGAGAATCTGTCCAATTAGTCCACTGGCTGAGAAATTCCATTTCCAATCGTTCATCCCGTGTCACCTCCTAGTTCGAGTCCGTAGGATAATAATTCCGAAATGGCCAGATGAAATAGCTAATTGGGTATTGTTCTTGCATGATGAATCAATGGGAATTGCGGCTATTGGGGATTTCGTATTCCGCTTCCTTCTCATCATTGGCCGATCAGGTGTCGGTCAATCAATCCACGTCGCGGCCACTCAACCTGAAGTTCGCAGGTCCGAATCCTCTCACTGCCAGTCAACTTCCTCACCCGTTAGCCCTCCTTCGGCTAGGATCCTCTTCCTGAAAATGACGTATATTGTTATCTGGTTAATAGAATAGATCAACAATAAACACTTTTCCGATAAAGGGTCGCGGTCAGCGGAAAATTCCAAATCGGGGAAGTTGGTCGCTGGTGGGTAGATTCCGACCTTTGCAGCTCGGATCAAAGTCTCGCGAAGTTGACTGTTGTCCTTTAGAAATGATGCCTGAAAATTAAATTCCATATTGATGGTAGTTAGCGGTCCATTGTCTCTCGGGTTGTTACCATAACTGACCTTGTTTAGTTCTGTATCACTTCGAGCTCAGGAGTTACGCCTGCAGACTTCTCAACTGCCCCCTTCCCACCATGCTCTGCCGTTTAAAGAGCCCTATATTCATACCTCAGGTATGTCATTAAAAAGATCAGAATCACTACAAAAGGTTTATATATTTTCCTAATTTCTTGTAGGTATTTTTAATTCGGCAGGATTGTAGATTGTAATGAAGACGCTTTGATGTTGTTTTTCAAACTATCCTGTTGCCCGCTTTTGACCACTGATATTACGCGGGTGTATTGCATACACATACACAAACACACACACACACACACCACTAACCTTTGGTCTTACTCGCATGTGATAGCCTAATCGCGGCTCGTGTGTGTGTGTGTGTGCATGTCTATCCGCGTGTCAACCTTGACAGCCTAGACAAGTGTAGAGCACTAGAGAGAAGACTAATCAAAGACAGCGTATAAGTGTCACATGTTGACGAAAATTACTGCCACTTGGTGGTTTTTATCCGCCCTGATGTTCCACATTATTGTCGGCTAGACAGCATTCATTTGTCAACTGTTTCCAAATGACCACTGCATTTTCCACCCACCCACCCCACGTACCTCCAGAGTGAAGTGGGTTGGGGTTCTAACAAATTTGCGGACGTGCTTTATTTACTCTACTCGAATACTCTTTAGAAGCATGGAATGTATTGTATTGTGTCTGGTGTCACTCGACGAGCAATTTTCTACAGCTGCTTCCAGCTGCAAAAAAAAGTTGAAAATGAGGTCCCTGATATATTGAACAGAGGTCAGAAATCTAGTCCCGATTGTACTGTCTGAACTTGATACGATAAAACGATTTAAACTCATTTGTGAGTTCATGAAATCAGGCGACTTTCGATGGTTCAGTGACATCCGCTGAACGAAACAGATAACCGAATCGGGGAGCCGAGGTTTTTCACTATCGCTCACAAATCGATTTATGCCAGCTTGAATTCTTCTCCTAGGTTTATCTCGTTCGCCTACGATGAACCGATTTCTTCTGTCTAATTAGGTTTCTAAGCTGAGCTGTGAAACTTGCAGCAAAGGCTGTTTTTGGTTGTACTTGGGCCATAGCAACTGAACGCGATGAGAAAGACTATCCTACTGTTTACATCTTGTTGGTCATAGACGATTGTTGACGATAACCTGAGTGATTAGTAAAAAACTGAAACCTGTTCTGAATCTCAAGGATTGCATAAAGTTTCTGTGGTGGGGTGGGGATGAGGTTTGGCAATGTCACATCTAATAGGTTATGAACGGTGAATTTTAAACGAAAATGAAGTACAGTAAGGTGTTTTATGACCATCACGAGCGTGTTTGAAGCACAGACGTCTACTCGATGAAAACGGTAGGTTTTCTTCTTGCTTAAGCAGATAAGAATATGGGCGAACGAAGAGGCAGATCTCGTATTTCAGTAAACTTTCCAAAGATTGCGACTGATAACAATGAATCTTTATCACTAGTCATCTATGGGCATCAATCATGGTTAGAAGAATGTTCGTTCTGATAATCTACCGCATCTCTGACTAGCTACTTGCCCTGCTCACCCCTTCAGTGACCGTAATGACCCAAACACGAATTTGGAAAGTTTGCCTGAATACAGGGTCACAAGTCCACATTATCCTGTTAGAACTCGGGAACTGTCGTGGATACATGAAACTAGTACGTTATCACGCGCAAATTCTACGACCACAGTATTAATGTAGTTGGTCCATGCGAAGCACGTCTCCTCAATTCTGGCAGCCGACGTACTCAGTTCTCTCAAACGGACCCATCAAATCGGATGTATCACAATGATTCATCAGACAAGTCCGGATTTCAAAGAGCTCCGATCTCTTTGAGCAAGTAGGATTCGCAGAACCTTGATCTTTTGGGCACGAGTTTTATCAAGAATCAGCATGACAGGGTTCAGAAGCACACTGTTCAACTTGACCGTCATTACAGTCTGCCGCCCGGCTTTGTCTGCCGAGCCAACCATTCATCGTGCTCCGTTTAACAAGCTGTAGAATTTAATCAATCACGTTCCGGTTCTCTAAATTCCTCTAATGGCAGAACACTGGAACTCCTGCGCGGAACAAGCGACTGAGCATACCTAACACAAGGCCTCGGTAAGCGATGCGAAAATGAAGACCTCTTGGTCACATTTGTGCATCTCAGTTAACTGGTCATCATACACATCCGCTCCCAACGCCCGAAAAGCCATCTGGTAACATGTCACTCTAAGGACAATAATGTAGCTCATCAAATCCACCAAATCTTGGCGTCTTCTAGCTGGACACCATCATTCAAGAGCTGTCGTGCGTACCGCAGTTGCCTAGTGTGAAACTCCAGTCTCTTGGGCAGCAAACCGTACACGTTCGCTCCAAGCTTCATCTTTCAGTATGATAGCAATCTTATCCGAATTGTAGAGTCGATGCTTTTAAGCTAAATTCCTGGACAACGTTTAAGCCTTCTCAAGCACGGTTGGCCAATATCGATGGGGATGATGATGTAGGTAAGCAATGGGGGGTTTTGAAAGCATCCATTTCCAGCGTTTCCTTTGAAAAGCTAGGATAAATAAAATAGCACAGAAATGATTGGATCTCTGCGGAAACTCTTGACCGGTTCCTCAAGCCCAGCGAAGCAAGACCCTATAGTTCATTCAACAATGCTGCGCTCAGCAAAGAGCGTCCGAAAATTTCATTTGTATGAAATTGGAGACCATCTAGAAGCCGCAGCCTGCGTTAGAAATTTTTCTGATTCATAAACTCTTCCTCGGGAAGATTAAACACTTTCCTTCCATCCTACCTTGCATTATTAGTCATTTCCTGTTTGGATGCGAATAAAAGCTTCAAGTATGAATGGGGTAAGCCAATAAGCTGAACGAGCGCCCTTCCATTCACTACGCCTGCGTAGTGTCACTAGGTGAAACAGTGAGATATAAAAGCAATCTTGAGTCCATTGAAGATTTGGAAATCATCTCCGTCGTCTAGATAATGAAAAACAAGAAATCACCCGAAGAAAATGGCATCTCACTCGAGCCCCATCAAATCCTGTTTGATAAAACTATTGGGTTCTTTAGGCACGCGCGCTTCCGTCGTATCTGAGAGACCGAATTCTTCGCCAGAAGACCTTGAAATCTCTCCTACTCCAATACCAAAAATATGGACTATAGGTTATCTGCTCAAATTGCATGGGTATCATGCTAGTGTCGATAGGGCGTCGGCGAAAGACAGATTGACCTCCAATTCTGGGAATGACAATTAAAAACTCTATTGCCAATTCAAAAGAGTTAAAACCCATAGGCAAAGTTACTTCGAACATTATTCTATGCGTCGCCAATTTGTCTAAGGTTTGTTCAGTTGGACTCATGGATCCAACGTGGAAACCATATTCCAACGCGGATTCGTTTTTTGGACGGATTAAGAGGATATTGTTAGTGGTTATATGTTTTCAGTACTATTTATGAAGTTGGAGGTTATAGAATTACCAAATTCAGTATCCAGGTTGAAGATCAATAAAATTGTAGTGCTATTGTGTCCATTTCTTCGATGGAAGTGGATCAAAAATGTGACATGAGAAATTCTGATGCTAGGAATCTACTGAATTAGCTAGTTCACTATTCGACCAGAAATTGGTGATCATAGAAAAATCGATCTCGCGGATTTGCTTTTGATTAATACATGAAGTTTCGTATCTTTCTGATTTCATTGTTGTTGCTAAAGTTGTCAGAAATGAACAATACCGATATTAGGATAGAATCAATTTTCAAATTACGACTTACATGGGTGCAGAAATTTTTCTTTTTTTTGGTATACCACCGTCTTGATATAAGCTTCACCTTGGATGAAATGATCAGAGGCTTCTAAATAGTCGGCTGATTTCACACATGGATCCTTTGATAATCTTGGCCAAATATCTCAGCTAAGCAAAAGTCAAGAAAAAATGCGACCACATATTCTAACCAGCTTAGATAGGCAAGATATATAGGTGGCTAATAGCGGACGGTCTTCATCGCATTCTTCCTCTACATGTAGTGAGCAAATTAATGCAGTCTTTTGAACGAATTAGCGTGAACTTGTTCAGTTTTATCGGCAATTCACGTTCGCGTAAAAATTCGTGTTGTCTCCGTTCCATTTCACTTTTGTACTATGCACTCGGGATATGAGTATTATAAAAAGGGCATATCTCATTTGCTTCTAAGCTCCACTTCAGTCATGGGAACAACCGGTAACCATGACAGGTGTGAAATCATACAGGGTCTCAGTGTGTCAGACGTGGTGCCAAGTCAGCTGGTGACAACAAACCACATCTACATCCAGACCGAGTAGCGGTTACGGAAGTCAAATCCCCAACCCACGATATGATGAACGATTCAACCAACCGAACAATACCAGTTAGTAGTAGATCTAATTGATTGAGTTTGATTTCTTTTAATGTTCAACTTACACAAAACCGTTTTCTCGACAGACTGATTTCAAGCGAAGTTCTTGTCCAGTCTGCTGAAAAGTTTCATTTATTGTGAATTGTTTGCTATTTTCATCAAAATCAGAAAATCACGTTGACTAGTAATTTCTAATTTATGGTTGTGGAAAACTGAGCGTTGTTTCTGTAAACTTTCTTCCATGACTATTGACTAATGTCTTAATCACCACATGAACTAATGTTTGGGTGTTAGTGGTGGAACTAATTTACGGTCACATTGGAGTTTTCGAAAGTTGGGGAAAAAATTTGGACCGCGTGAGCTAAAACATTGCTACTAATGTTTGATCGATCTGGTGGGATTCTGTAAAGTGCAAATTGTCACATGAATATTACCTTGTCATGGTAATTTTTTACAACCTCGCAATGAACCGATAGACTTGATTTTGCCGTTGCAATATCCCAAATCAATAACTTTCGAGGAGAGGGAGGAAAGGGGTTGGTACCTTTTTTTTAATCTTTTTACTTCCTTTTTATTAATGAAACAACAACGTACATCAATTTTCAGGCAGGGGGCGGCGGCCAGTAGAGGGCTGCCAAGTAGAGAAGTTGATCGGTGGTGGGAGGATTCGAACCCGTGACCTTCACGTCCAAACGCCACGACCTAATCCGTTTGGCCACCGCCGTCACGGTAACAAGGTAGTCGGTGATTCCACTTCTTTTCATCTACTTTTGGGCTCAAATCTTTACACACTGGTCTTTCATTACCTACTTCCAATACCCGATCGATCGTGCATGATGCTTTGGTGTTAGTTTTGTAAATGATCTAATTCGAATAAAAACCCGAGTTTCACACCACATTTCACTATGCTATTTGGATGGAGGCATACGAAAGTCACTCATCAGAAGTCTGAAACCAGCGATGAAACGAGCTAATGTGACCGAAAGAAATTCGGGGTTTTAATGGTAACTGGCATCTTGCTGATGACGTTCACTGAGAGATTTTCACAAACACACACACTGACTAGGTAGCCCACGGTGATGAGATTGTACTCCGGAACCTTAGACTCGATGGTGTCTCAAATATATCATTCGAATAGAAAAGGTCAGTTATGTTAATGTTTGTTGTGTTTGCATCTGGAATCAGAAAATGTGCACTTGTGGTCATTTATTTAGCATCTGCAAAAACCCAACGTGTAAATACTCGTAGCTGGGCTATCAGACCAAAGAACCCTAGAATGCATGGTCTTAATACGTTCGATCAAATCTCGCGGGAAATTGGGAACAATTAGATAAAATCGAATTGGTTGATTTATTCCGTGCGATTGAGCATGAATTTAGGCAACATGAGTACAATAATCACCACGATCTCGTTGAACGACTGATAATTTGACAAAACAATTCAAGAAGGAACAAAACAAGTGATCAGTAAATTATCTTTTTCTGATCCTTTCCACCGCGGATCATTTTAGTCGGTTGGAAAATTCCCAACTTAAAATGGCTCACTTTCAGTGCGAACAAATAAGCAATCAAATTGTGCCTACAAATTCTTATGGCAATATCGTGATTCCGAACAATGCGTTGCTTGAGTAGTTGTGAATGTATTTTCGTTGGTTTGGCCAATGCCAAAGTACCCAAGTGTGAAAGGTCGTTGATATTGTTGTAAATTTGAACCCAAGTGTGAATACAATCCATGGTTTAGTATTGTCTGTCCTCTACCAGCTGTGCTAGAAGGCCATTCCAAAGGATGCTGGGACATATTGCTTAAGCGTTGCTATTGACTCGC
Organism: Fasciolopsis buskii; assembly: GCA_008360955.1. Taxonomy (NCBI): domain Eukaryota; kingdom Metazoa; phylum Platyhelminthes; class Trematoda; order Plagiorchiida; family Fasciolidae; genus Fasciolopsis; species Fasciolopsis buskii. Next base: position 81,833 of record LUCM01010092.1, read on the forward strand.
GGAAATTACATCGACTTATGGCATCCACGGCACAGAATATCTTCATTAGGTAGGCTGTTATTAGAAAGAATCTGCGATTTGAGTTATCATGGTGCATAACCCAGAATCTACCGATATGGATTAGTTAACGGTAGATTGAGGGTCATCTACGAAGTACGTCTCGACATTCTCCATAGTTGATCAGGTATAGCCATAATCGACTAGATACATCCAAGTGACGTGGTAGGGAACAATCACGAAATCGATCCCATAACCAAAATAAAAGATTTAAGTTCCGTAATTTGTATCTTGATAGTGTTTGTTCTTATTCCATTGGCACACGGGACAAGCGAAATGCAAGGATTAACATACGAATCTGGTTAACGGAGACACAGTTCACTAGCTTTCAAAGAGCTATTGGGGAGAACCGACAGACATGACCGGAGGATGAAGAACCGTAAGTAAGCCCGACATCATACCGAACTGGGCAAAATCAAATTGTCATCGATAGTTGTTTGGTAAAATTGACGTTTCTTCTCGGGCAAATGAGGCATGATGGGACAAAATAAGTCATCATTTAAGTTGAACGACCATGCCCACTGTCATCATATCTGCTAGCGGGTGTGGCATTTACTTCAATGCGCCAACGCAACTGATCTATGACAGAATCCTAGGTTACACAACCGAGTTATTACTGCCTGTAGTATTGCTTGAACAAAAGCCCGAGAGCCATTATAATTTCTGGCAAATAATACTGACTGATATTGTCATGATCTACCATAGGCATAAAAAGATCAAGTTGTAATCTTTTAACATGCATAGTGATAAGCCTCTCCTAAAATACTCGGTTCTTGTGTTAACTACAGTTGCCCCCATCTCATCGGTATCATGACCGTCTAGGATCTTATTGGAAAAAGACACGAGCAATATAGTAGGAGAAATTCGCTAACAAACAATATTTGACGTACTGATTACCGATCAATTAGCAATTATTACCGGTTCTTAGCCCCAAGTTTTTGTCAAAGCATCATCTTTCAAACTCTGAAAAGCTAGTAATTTCTGCCATTAGCACAATCTTTTTTCTTCAATAAAAGCGTCTCACATGTCCTCGTTTGAGTTCAAATCCCGGGACGTCGGTTGCTATGATAAACAGCGTAAGCTGCCAGTGTTCTTGCAACGCCTGTCGTTTTGGAAGCCTACCGGTTTCATTTAGTGGTTCATACCAGTAATTTGACGTTTTTTTCTGGAAGTTTTTCCTTTTCATTCACTCTCCAGAAAACGCATATTATCCTCGTGGCCCTGATGCAGTTGGATCGATCTTTTCAATCACCTGCCAACCTTCCACATCTCGGGAGTGGAGTATGTGGATATGTCTAATTTCCACATTTCAGTAGCCCCTCGCTAGGCGTTTTGTTTGCCTACACTGATTGTTTGTAAACGGGGATGATGTAATTGCTACCAAACTAGGTCGTCCTTCATGCCAAAGTGGTCGGGCGAAAGTTTGCGTAAACTGAGTGTCAATGATCCTGCATACACCGCATATTTTGTCTGAATGCCAACGTGCATTCATGCCAGGAGTCACTCGATCGAGCCATTCCTATTACCAACGGTAGACTAGTGTGCATTTGACGCCTGAGAGCAGCTGGTCTAACTCACATAATCATAGGCGAACTATATATGTTCGAGCACATTCGGCAAGAAAGATTGGGAACCAAACGATTTAATCGAAGGAGAATGTTGAGTGTTCTCTGTGTTACTTACCGTGCTGCGACTGGTTAACTGGAGAGGATAGGTCGTTTTCACGAATGGTCATGAAATCGGATGGATGTTTAGGTCAACGCACATCCTCAGCGGCAGCGTGTTGCTGTATGTGCTTCGTCATCGGTGCCTTCATATTAGATCGTTCGCCGCTTGAGTGAGAAGAATCGAAAT
>LUCM01010092.1:85418-92918 GCA_008360955.1 Fasciolopsis buskii
AAAGTGAAACTGAACCCAAGCCACAGAAGATAATTCTTTGTCATTTAGGCTGAGCCTACCTTAAGAACGAGGGCAGCATGCCATATGTATATATAATATATAATGCATATTCTGGCGGCATTTTGCGTTGGACCTCATCAACGAAGGTTATTTGAGACGCATGATTAATTGGGAGCATTTCGAGAGAGGTTTAGGGTGGGTGGCCATTTCGAAGTCTGAGACACCCCACCCCCGATCATGCCGAGAGATTTGGAGGGACTGGCGAGATCCGTTTTTCGTTGCTGCTTAGCTGCAGCAACTATGCGAAAACCAGGTAATTGTTGGATAGTGCATAAAGTAGCTATCTGTTTGAATAGTAGAGATTTTTTGTCATTTCGATCGTCCATTATTGGGTGTCTTCGTCCAATTCACCACTGGGAAGTTTGACAGCACCGTTCGTCGATTACATCTGGCTTGTTAGGAATCAGTACAATCGGCGCGAACCGAACACGACTGAAATGGCACACGAACTCCGGGGACCAGCGATTGTTATTCGATCGTGTAATCCAACCAGAACATGTAAACTAATCATGCAGATGTGGAAGATTTTGACCACAATTAAACAATCGGCCACGGGACTTAGCCCTATCACTTTATATTGCCAAACATCCGGTGCGAAAACCTCGTGAAACGCTGGGGAAATCAGTAACCGTGGCCCTGAAACTTGTCATTGTATAGAGTTACATAAAGTCCCAATAAGTCAGATGTGGTGACGAGCCTGGCGGCAGCGAGCCCACGCCTACCATCAAAGCGCCAGGTGGATCTTGGGCCTCGAATCTCAAGCCCCTTTTAGAGTGACAGACGCTCAATCCAGTTAGCTACCGCCGGCGTGATGTTCAAGTGCAGACTGGTTACCACAATTGCATTCTGCTGAGGTTTTGCGTGGTTTCCTCGTTCTTCAAATTTCAGGGTCGTCAGTTATATGATGGGCTTTCTTCCCGCGCAATGCTCTGGTTCTTAAAGGCCATACCCTTATGAAAGTTTCACTCTCGCGACTGCCGGTTCTCTTTCTTGTGTAGTACTGTGAACGGAATTTTTAGGCCTCAAACTGTGCCCCCCCCCTCTTATGCAGCTGTTACGATCAGGGACCTTTAGAAGCGGACTGAATCCCATAGGGCTTGAAATCAAATTCTACGGTCACAAGTTTGTTTGAAAATCTGCAATTCTTGTCCACCTTCGTCCAGGTTATGTAATAAGTCAAGATAGGAATTCTGGTAGAGGAGTTTGATTTCTACACTCCAGCGCCTGAATAATCACACATTTCGGTCGAGACGATTCCCACCGTGGCCGTCGCTAACGAGGGCATCAATTTGTACTACAGCCACAAACAAATAGTTCCCGCAACTCCACCGATTACGGATCATAAATAAGCATACTGATATATATTCCTGTAAAGATTGTCTATGAATTTGGCAACCGATTGCCTGTGTTCTTTTTACACTCAACTCTGAAAAATCGCTTTCCTCCACTATGATAAACTGATGGGATTAAATAGGTCGTTCTCAAAAGTCAACGCCCCATATCACGGGTGACAGTAATTTATGATTCCCGATTGTACCACAGACTATGATCTCTCTCTCTCTCTCTCTCCCATCTACCTCCCACCCTCCCACACGCTCCTCGCTTCCCCTTTGCATCTCGATGCTGCAAATCGCTTGGCATCATTCTACTCTTGACAAGCTCTTGCTCTTTTGACATAATGTTTTTCTTTTTGTACGCATACAGATTCCCCGATAGATTGACCGATGATATTAGTTCGGCATTCGAGGCGGGAGAGAGAATGAACCATTTCAGTAATGCGTGTGGGAGATTTTTTTCGCCACACAAGTTGGAATTGTGGAGCGAAATACGCGCATATTGCCCGTGGGAAATCGTTCTAACGTTCTACAGTAGAAACAAATATGCCACACGCATTTCGTGTTGTTGTCGTTGATTATGATGGCGGTTGTGGTAGTGGTGTTACTGTTGTTCATGTATCTTTTATCTTTTACCTCTTTTATTAATGAAATAACAGTGTACATCATTTTTCAAGAAGGGGGCCGCGGCCAATTGAGGGCTGCCACGTGGGGAAGTTGACCGGCGGTGGGAGGTTTCGAACCCGTGATCTTCACATCCAAACGCCACGACTTTATCCGCTTGGCCACCGCCAGTCGTAGCACGGCTGTTGTAGTTGCTGTTGTTGGTGTTGCCGTCCCTCTTGTCGTTGTTGTGGTCCTTGCTCTTGTTATCCTTATTCTCAAAATTAGTCATTGAAATTCTCGCGACATTCTGATTGAAGGCTGCATCATTTCGTTGAGATAAAAGTATAGAGTACATTATCCCGACTACTGTTTAATGAGGTATACTGTAACAACAGTGAAGATGCCCAGACGATTGATGCAAATATTGTCATAGGGGAATAGACAATATAATAATGTAAATATCATTACTATTACTATTAGTATTGTCAATGATAATGGTAATGCCAGCTGAATCAAGACGCCTAATTATTCTTCCAATCGAGGCCAGTGTAATCCATGCAGATTCGTTTACAATGATTGGCTATCAAAAATTTCGGGAACAGATAGAATGAATCGAAGCGAAGACAAAGTATGTAGAGCATAGTGTTTCAATGATTGGGCAACATCTTGTTGCCAGAGGAATTTCGTTCACTCATCCAGATGCTAATTATATATATATATATATATATATATATATATATATATATATATATATATATATATATATATATACGAACCACATACCTTATTATGGCGTCGTTTAAGGTATCATTGAAGCCTGTGAAACTGTTGCCATTAAAGACTGATGTAGATACGCATTTCAGATGACGAATTTAACAACGTGTCTATCAGGTGGATACGATAGTTTCAGCAGTTACGCAGTAAAATCAATGATGTTCGATCTTGTGGTAATTGAACGAACCTTGTATCACCTGCACCTATACTAGAATGATGTTCATTTACGGATTGAGATCCGGCCAAATGCGGACAGTTTTTGGACCTCTTACTATGAGTACATAATTTCTACGTTGATCATCCGCTTCATAGTATCTATCCATGAATGATATGCAGCCAATTTGAAATATTGTTGAATTCGTGGCTGCACAGGTTCGAAACTGTCGTCATTTCACCAGATTGGTAAACGGAGGTTTGTCTGTCCGCCTGTCAATCTGTCTGTTTCTCCATCCGAAGTGAATTAGTGCATGTGACAACGAAGGAGACCAGTGAACTCGGCTGGTGTATGAACGAATTGATATGCCTAATTTATTGTCATTGCAAATACTGATAAATAAGTCAGCTTTAATTTGTATCATTTAGTGTCCTTTGTCCAACTGAACAGTTTAGGGAGAAGATCAGCACTGAAGGATGTTAGCATTACCTACAACTACTTTCGATCGCTTATGTAAAACAACCGGGGACGTCTGTAACAATTGTACCGAATGAGTATGAAAGTTACATAGTGTCCAGCAAATAATAGATGTCATGTTCAGAACAAATGCGAAGTCTGCATTGACAGCTTTTATGAATCAAGAACTGGATTACGTTATCCAGTTCGTCCAGGATCGTTGACCGTAACATCTCCATGTTATCGTGGAATAATAAAGATTTTTAAGATGAACTGAGGTCAATCGTAGGTTCGGTTTAAATCACGTCCCATAGTCACGGACTCCGACCCACGGAGGGTCGCTGTTTTATAACGTCGATGTGAAGGACCACTTGGGGAATATATTCTGACATCCTTTCTGAATCTTTCTCGTCTGTTCTGTCGATGTAGATGTCCTCACAACTCTAGGTAAACTGGTACGCGAAATGTGAAACAGAATGTGACATCCGACTTGGTTCACACTGATTAGTTCCAAATAGTCCTTCGATTAAATTGGCAGAATGTGAAGCTCTAGGGTTGGGAATGTCTGGTTTAGGGTCGGGTTCAGCATGTGGTACGCACCATTGGGAATACGATCCTCTGGCCCCGTCCAATCCAGTCGATAATTGTCTTTTATAACTTCGCGATGTCCAATATTACGCGTTCTGATTTGATTTCCCCCTTTGTTGGAAATCATCAGGAGTACATATCCACAGCCTCCGAACTGGGACGTGGACCCAGAATGAACGCCCATGAGTCGAACGTCTTAGCCATTACGCTAGCCAGTCTGATTCTCAACGGTGCGCATTCGTATCGTTGATGTTCGAAAATGTTGTACAACTATCCAATTGCTTTACATAAGCGGATGAGAAGTGTTAATCTCCCGTAGTATTTTGGTTGTCCATTTGTGCTGTTTCATTAGGTTCAACCACTTTGATGATTTCCCAAAGAATGCTACTCGTGTGCTTTCGGCATGAACCAAGTTTTGTTTGACACAGAGATTCCATACCCGACAGTTTTCGGGACCACTATGGGAAAGGACTGACTTGTAGTCTGACGAATGGGTTGGTTATTTCCGAAAGTTTATTTTCCAACAACACAGTATAGGCAGCTTGGTTGACAGATTACCGATGTTTCGGGCAGTCATCATGGGCAGACATTCTCAAAACTGATTTTACAAGTATGTAGAATCTGCAGACAGCAGTAGCGAATAGTCTGAGATAGTGCATTATTTTCATGTTCGGACTCGGTTCTTAGTCAAACAGTTCGACACAAGCACACAATCAGACAAACAAACGGACAGTTATTCAATTACTCACTCTGTGATTGGACTTGTCAGCTTTTGTTTTTCTAGTGTACGTGTGATAGCAATTGGTTGACTGAATGACTGACTTATTGAATGATTGATCATTACCTGAATCGGACTTGTTCGGACTGTCTATTCCATCATGCAGTCCCTTACCCTTTTTGTTTGACGTCTGTACTTCGTCTTGTCTTTTTACGTGTTGGATGGCTACTTTGTCGCCCGGCTAACTCCTCGTGTGTATAGGATAGATGGACTAAATGCCGTCCTCACACTGGCTCATCGTTGTCATGATCCGTTTGACGAGAAATTGGCTCATTCGGCCGTAAGTGAACAAAAAAACAGCTGCTAAAACACTCGGTAACATCAACTGGGAACCACCCAGCCTGTTTGATAGGAAACCTATCGCTTGTTCTAGAAGCACCTTATGCTCCCCTCCCGATGCGTTCAAACCCGAGCACGCGGAATCGTATTCAGGCCGAGCCAATGAAGCAATTGAGTAGCGAATCAACAAGTAATAATGTCTGTTTCCGATTTCCTTCTTCTCCCACTTAATTGATCATTGCTCAGGGAGAACTCGCGAACTGATTCATTCACATAATGCGGGAACGCTTCCATTTGGAACGGACGGAAGTTAACAACGCCTCTCTTACAGTGCGTACTTCCACAGCCAGTTCATGTGCGCACACACATATCCACAGAGAGGACGCTCGAATCGGCTTGTTCGCCCGCGGGAGGTAAGGCGAGAGGGAGAATGTGCACGTATCCAGGACGTGAGAGAGTTGAGCGCTGTTGTTACAGCAATGGATTCGTTTTCCCGAGCACGTTTTGTCTTTATTTTGCACATGTGTGCGTGTGTTTGTGTATGTGTGCTTGGCCCAGATTTTGATGCAATCGAAAGGACTGACAACTCCAACAGAGCGGTAATCAAGTTGGGTCACAGTGGACGAAATCTTAACTCTCGAGCAGTAGCGACGAGAGGCATATCGAAATCGAGGCACAAAACATGCACACATACACACACACACAGACACGTTCAATTTGCTCAAACGTTGCTCATTCATTTCTGTTGGCGGATAAATATTTGATTGGTCATTTAGATCGGTGGAGAACAACCGTGCCATGAGCGAAAATGGAAAAACAATCGGATCGACACCCCACGTTTGTTTGTTCATACTGGTCAGGACGAGGAGAGATAAGCCTCGAAACAACTAACGCAAATCGCATTCGTATTGATGGGGTTTAGTGAGACGAACTAATTTCGACGTGATTGTATTCAAGCGATTAGAGAAAATGCGCGCAGGGTTGGGTGGGGAATTACTGGAAATGAAATGGAACATTTCATCATCAATCCCATCGATGAAAGGCTTGCGATCTAACACCAAGCCCTGCGATTATTGGAAGAAAAAAAGTATGAGAACTTTTAACCAGGACTTGTTGAACATTCGGATTGTCGTCCATGCGATTCGTGTCTTCGGGCTGACCAGGAAACATTAGATAATGTGCCGCACCCTTTAGCATAGTCACATTTGTACATTTTTGTCATTACGCTTTCGGTCGCTTTGTTCATTTGGTGTGTATGTGTGTGTGCGCTTGTGCGTGTATGTTGCGAATTAAAGTTAGTCACTAGCCGGCCCTGGGTGGTGGTGCATCATTCTCAACACGAGACCCTTGTGATCGGTCAGCTTTTGAGTCGACTTTCCAAATACTACCCGAAGTTAGTGGCCGGCGCTGGCCAAACAGATAAGGTCGTGGCGTTCGGGCGTGGAGGTCGCGGGTTCGAATCCTCTCACCGCCGGTCAACTTCCCCATTTGACAGCCCTTTGTTGGCCACGGCCCCCTTCCTAAAAATTGATGTACGTTGTTGTTTCATTGATAAAGGAAGTAAAAGATAAAACTTCGGGGATTACCAGCTGGGGATCGTTTGCGCTGTAAAATCACCAAGCCTCATGACAGTCTGGTTATTCGTACTCAGCAACTAATGTACTCTTTCTCCAACTTAGGCTAATTTGGACCGAGGTTTTCCCGGTCGCAACAATTGCTTGTATCCTTGACTAATTGCTATTCAAAAATAAAAGTTGAAAAAATTTAGATCAGCTTTTTATCGACAGATTCAATACTTTCATTCTAACAACTGGTTATTCTTGCCTTCGATACTGAGGCAGTGGGTATGGAGAATACACTAGTGGTGTAAGGTTTTCCGATGCCATGAGTACATGTGGTCCCATTTGAAACATCGCTGAAAGCACTGGGTGTGGCGAATTTAAGAGCCAGTCTACGTTGGTAGAATCCGACACAAAGGAACAGAAGATCAGTGCATGTTTGGATGATCCTATCACCAATCAGACCAACTTGAGTGTACTATACCGTCTCCAAATTGAATCAGAAATAAAAAAGACCGGAATGAGAAACTATACGTCTAGATTGTGAACAAGCGACTGTGGTGTATCGCATTGACCCATGGTTCGTCACTATGTTCTCACAATCCTTGTGACTAAACCTAAGGTAGACCTCAGTCTCGCGCGAATTGCCGAATTGCAGAGCACTGCACTGGATTGGTATCCGTCTACCAGTGCGCATAATACAAGAATGATGTGTGCTTGGTTATTTTTACCTGACGTGTGAGAAGGCAGTTAACGAGACATAGGCCGGTAAGTGAAATGTGTAACAATTAACCTTGCACCACAGTGCTCGGGTTTTGGTTGCTACAGATCGGGGAATAGTGAAAGACCACTTGTGAAATAATACGTTGAACAACTCTACAGAAAAGATTTCGAGTGCAAAGATGCCTGCAA